>ML838425.1:16487-44383 GCA_009831015.1 Picea engelmannii | reverse complement strand
TCTCCTAATCAATGGATCTCTCAAGTGTTTGACACCATCTCCTTTATTCACATTTGTAAAGATGTACTCGGTGCTTTGATACCTACTTTCATCATTGGTAGGTTTTCTCACATTTGTTAATGGTATACCTCAATGACCGGTAATCAAATGATGTCTCATCATGTTTGACCTCAACTCATTTATTCACATGATGTAGACTTGCACCATTGGTGGATTGTATTGAAGACTTGAAGACATCACTTTGTAGACGCAGCTTTCCTGAGCTATTGCTTCCATTTCATTGGACCAGTACCTATTTGACTTCAGTGATCATGGGAGATTAGATTGTACTCCATGGTATATAGATATCTTCAAATTGATTTTGAGACTGGTTTCACTGGGCCTTGTTCATGACTATGACAACTATTGGCATGTAACCACATTTATACTTTCCTACTCATGGCCATGAACTCTTTTTGGTATATTTTCCACATGGATCTGCATTGTATTCTTGGCAGCCATGTATGCAAAGTTAGTACATAATGTAATGAGCAATTGAGTTCGTCTAGCTGGTTCTCTACCACTCCACTTCTGGGTTATTTATAATGTATTTCGGCCATCCCAGATACTCCTCTGATCTCACACATTAGGGGGAATATGTTATAGCAAGATTTGTCTCACCATTTCTATCTTGCATAGAGGGCCTTTTTCCATTTACCTATGCAGACTTACCAACCCCTTTTTGATAAATCCAAAGCCAAATATACATATTTTTCCACATATACGCTCCCTAACTGCTTTGCAAGATGCGTATACGCTTCCTGCTCCACTATAGCTTGCGTATATCAGGATTTGTGCCAGAAAATACAAAATGAGGTCGGGTTTCCATGTCACGACAGAAGATCTCTGATCTTTGGCCTTCCATATATTGGAAACATTTTGACTCGACCCTTCAGTTGCATTCTGGAGGCTATAATAGCACAATTTCTAGCTATGGAAAAAGAGGAGGAAGCATTCAACTTTGAGAGCAAAGTTACTCTGGAGAAATTACTTCATATTGATTCTGCATCCCTTTGTCCCTGAAGTCTGAACACAGTGTTCAACCCCCAAGCTCTTTCTTTATTGTCGAGAGGACCTCATTACCTCTTTGCTATGAGCTTGACTTTGGTGGATGATTGAAGTGGTGGAGACTGAGTTGGAAGGAACTTGGTTTCTTGGTTTCGAATCGTGCTAACACAGAAGTATGTAATGTTGATACTTCTGTTGATCAATTATTAATACAAATACTCCTTTCCCATCCTATCGATATCTTGAAAATATATGATTATTATCCATGGGCATGTTTGTAATTTTTATTAATGGATTGTGTTATCTAATGTGCTAACTCATTTTATATATTGTCACTATATACTTGCATCGCTTGTTTGTTGAGAACTTCTTGCAGGTGTAAATCTTTGGGTCAAAGTGCTCAATGGTGGAACGTCATCAAACGATTGGATCAAGGATTCTTCCTCGTATTGCACATTATTTTATATAGCACATGTTGGAATTGAGTTGATTTCTGTAGTCATACCTATCTGTTGTGGTTTACCCTTGGCCATAGAGAGTTTGTCCCTTGTAACACTATGCCACATGACGTGCATTACCAAATGAGGTCAAAACAAATCACCAGCTTAAGTGCATTTATATTACATTTACAATTGGGTTCGTCCAAGGGATATTACAATCTTCGTGCGAAGGCCTTTGATAGCCTCACTAATATTTACTACATGTTCCTCTACCATGGCCTCTACCACCATCGATACTTTTGGGACCTCCTTGTATAAGTTTTGGATTGTTACGTGGACTTTATGTATCATCTGTTCGACTTCCTCCTTCTCCTTCAAGGATTTGGTGGCCTTTTCCTTAGACACAACATTTTTGTTTAAGGATTTATCGACCTTTCCTTCCGCTTCACTATGTTCTTCCCTGGCTTTCTTTCCCTATTCCTCTACTTCGCTCTTATCCTTTTCAGTGAGTTCCACTCGTTGTTATACTGCGCATGTTTCATGTAGCATAGTGGTGTATTGCTTCTGCAGTTCCTCCTTATCGACTTTTGGTTTATCCAATTCACTGACTGTAGTGTCTACCTGAAAACATAGTTCTTGCGTGATCCATGTGTGCAAGCCCTATAATAATTCCATTGGCATCTGGGAAATGGCTAGGTCCATGTGACTTAGTCCTTGCATCTTCTCTTGTACTTTAGGGTTGGGTAACCCAATTGTCTCTACCAGGATCTTGAGTACTCTGTGCTCTGTTGTCAACTACATTGATACCACAGTATGTGCTTCCGTTGTTATTCCTTCTTGGGTTGTGCCTTCTCTTTGCGCAGGTGCCAATCATATTATCTCCAATAATTGTTGTAGATTCAAGTATTGGTCCTGCACCTTCATTTATAGTACTTCTTGTTTATTTATTTTCTCTTCGAGGACTTCCTCCTTGGAATCCCTTAGACGATATCCAATTCTATCCATGTCATCCTCTATTAGTGTGTAGGAAAATTGTGGATTTTGAGCCTTTTGCTTCTTCCGCGCATATGAACCTGTAATTTGGTCCCGTCGTTTCCTCCCTATCTGAGATAGGGGTTTTGGATATTGTTCCATTGGTCTCGCTTCTGTTGCATCCTCTACAAAATTTCCTTGATTGATGTCCTCTGTACCATTTCCTAGAGGGTTCATTTATACATATGTGTAATGCGCCACCTTGATGTTCCCCCCTTGCACTGTCTCATTCTCTTCTGGTGGTACCTTCCAGTCTAGTTCCCAATCTTGCATGACTAGCTAGATGTATTTTTCGTTATCTTGTATTTCATTTGGATCCACTTCTCCCTTGGATCCTTCTTGGCTTTGATGTACATATGATTCCTATATGCATGAAATTCCATGACTGGGCCATATGCCTCCATAAACTGTGGCGACATCCATTGTGTACTTTAGTGATCTGGATTTAGAAGAGGAACAAACTGATTAACATGATGAATACAATAAACACATAGATAGGAAGAATAACACAAATATCCAGTGAACAATATCTTCTATTAAATAATGAAATAGGTTGAAACTGTAAAACTGCATAAATGAAACATCCTCGAATGGTGGTAGCTATCTCTGAGAAGAGATGTGGCTACTACGTGCATCCGTCTGAGCAGAATGGATTACAATGACGCTCCATAGGCCCTTTTCATATTACTTGTGAATTTCAAAACCCTAGAAATCCAAAAACCTAAACCTAGAAGGTGAAATGCCAAAGGTCATGTGGTCCCTAAGCGTAAGTTGGTGTAATTTGGTACCTCAACTTCCTAGGGTCGTAATGTTTGCATACGACCTCCATTTTAGGTGCGTGATAGCCCGTTGGAAAGGTATTTCATAGATCTATACATTCTGCCATCAGACTCTGACTCCGTCTATAGTCTAACTATGGCGAGTCAAAAAAACAATGTTAGGGCCTCAAAACATCCCTATAAGTACAAAAATATGTGTTGACATGAAACATACAAAATAAGCTAGTTGGATTAGGTGAGAGGCCACCTGTATCCACCTGGAGAATGTGTGAGGCTTTAGAAATCCCCAAAAGTGTTTAACTCACAATTATAAAGAAGTATAGAAGGGAATTCTGAATAAAAAAAGGACACGAGGAGCCAGTTGTAATAGGTAGGTGGCCACCAATATCCACCTGGATCAATCCTCCCCCCTTAGGAATAAATGGTCTCCATTGCATTGAGTTCCCCCATCAGGTGAGGAAAATTCTATTGGATTTGGCCCTGACTAAGCCACTTGCCTTGGTGTAGGAGTTTCCCTTCCTTGATAACCCAATAAAGATGGATCCACTACTGGCAAGTGCCCTTGTCCTGTGTGTCCACTATATGATCGGTGGATGCTTATACCATGCAATCAGGATTGAGCTCTATTGATTTCAGCTATTCGACAATTTAAGAGGTGTCCAATAATGGTGGAAAATATGGCCAAAGGAGGTCCACATTGAATATTGGATGCAGACCAAGGAAGGGTGGAGTATTGAGCTCAAAAGAATTGTTACCCACAGCCTTGGTGATAGTGTAAGGCCCATAAAGAAGTCGGCGAAGCTTCCGATGGGGCCTAGTTAGATGCTCCTTCTGCAAATGTAACGAGACTTTGTCACCAACTTGAAACTGGTGTGGTACCCTGTGTTTATCATGGCGTTGCTTGTACTTTGCTTTTCATTTTTGCAAAATCGTTTGGACCTGTTGGCAGATGTGTTGAATCTACTCAATGAATCTGGTGGATTTGTCGATCATAGACTTATAATGGAAAGAGTATTTATGTGTTGTGGCAAGAGGAAGTGCAACATTAATGGGTCCCAAGGGTTGGAATCCCCGACCCACCTGAAATGGGATATGGTCGGTGGAAATATGGAGAGCCCTGTTGTAACTGTGTTGGATATATGGGAGACTCTTGTCCCATGTACGAGGATGTTTAGAGTTGTACATACGCAGGATGTGCACAATCATCTGATTGATGACCTCGGTCTGGCCATTGTTTTGGGGGTGGAAAGAAGTGGATTTTGTGAGCTTTGTGTCCAACAGAGACCAGAGACTCAACCAAAAGGTCTTGAGGAACCTTTTGTCTCAGTCAGAGATGATGGTCTGCGGTATCCCAAAGTGAACCCAAACTCATTTGAAGAAGATCTTGGCAGTATCTACCACTGTGACATTCTTCTTATAGGCTGTGAGGATGAACATCTTTGAAAACCGATAAACGATCACAAACACACAATAATTTATGTTCTTGGTGGATGAAAAACCATACATGTAATCCATGGAGATGGATACCCACAAATTCTCGGGAATAGGAAGAGGGGTGTATAAGCCTTGCTTCTTGATGGTCGTCTTGGAAATGGTGCAGGAAGTGAAATATATGATATACTTGCTAACGTCCTATCGAAGTTTTGGCCAATAAAAATGTTTATGAAGAACGACCACAGTTTTCTCTACGCGAAAATGTCCTGTCACCTAACTACAGTGGGATTCCCAAATCAACTTTGCACGCTCTCTTGTAGGAACAGAAAGATGGCCCAAGTGGCATAATATTCTGTCCTAAATGTGAAAATCAGTGACAGTGGTGCCTATACCCAAGAGCTGATATGTGGTGGTGAAGTCTGTATCTTGCTGGTAAAGTTGGGGTAACTCTGATGTTTCATGTCCATAGGAATGGAGCACAGTGGTAAGTGAAGCCACATGAGGATGAATGAGGTATTCAATGACATGATTGGAGATTCCTATCTTATACTTGATGTTGATATAGAACTTCTGCAGGTAGGTGGACCACTTCTGATGGCGGTCGTTCTGCAATTTCCCCTATGTCTGTATGAACTGCAGAGGCTTATGATCAATGTGTATGATCATCTCTGTCCACAGAATGTAATTTTTCCATTTAAGACAAGATTGTACAATGGAATACATTTCCTTGTCATATGTGGGGTATTTCCAGACAGTATCGGAGAGTGTCTCACTATGGTATTCCATCATATGCCCATCTTGAGTGAGAACTGCACCCACAACATAGTCAGATGCATCAGTCTCAATCTCGAATGGTTGTTGAAGATCGATCAAGGAGATTACTAGATCTTAGTAGAAATGATGTTTCAGATCTTCGAATTCTCGTTGTTGCTCCTTCCCCCACACGAACTTGGCCCTACCACTTCCCTTGGTCACCGGGCTGAGGGCCCATGAAATATGGGAGAATCCCAACATGAACCATTGGTAAACATTGGTGAGTCCCAAGAAGCTCTGAAGCTCGGTCAGGGTTGGCCAATCACGAAGGACTTGGATCTTCATTGGATCAACATGTACCCCATGCTCATCAACAATGTAGCCTAGGTATTGGACCATGTTCATGCTAAAAGAGCATTTTTCCAAGTTAGCATAAAGCTTGTGCTGTCGCAAAGTGCTCAAAACCTGTTGAATATGTTGCGTGTGCTCCTCCCATGTTATACTGAAGATGAGGATGTCATCCAAATATACTACCACAAAGGATTTGGTGAAGAGTCTCAATACATAATCCATCAACTGCATGAAATTGGTTGGTGCATTTGTTAATCCAAAGGGCATGACTAGCCATTCATAGAGACCTTCTTTAGACTTGAAGGTTGTCATCCAGACATTAGTTGGTTCGATGGGAACTTGGTGGTAGCCAGACTTCAGGTCAATATTGCTAAAGAACATTCCCCCCTTGAGATGGTCAAGAAGGTCATCAATCCTGGAGATGGAGTAGTGGTTCCTCACTGTGATTTTATTTAAAGCTTTTTAATCAATTAAGAGTTGCCAAGTCCCGTCCTTCTTCTGCACCAGTACAATTGGGATTCCGCAAGGGGAGGATCTAGGATTGATGTGCCCATTTTGAAGAAGCTCTTGGATCTAACACCGGATTTCATCATTCTCCATCAATGAGTGTCGATAGACTGGTCCATTAGGTAGAGGTGCACCGAGGGTCAAATCAATTGGATGCTTGACTTGTTAGTGTGTCGGTACCCATGTAGGTGAGATGAAGATGTCTTTGTATTCTTCCATGATACCATACACTTTCTTATGCTGCAACAAAAGGTGTTGTGTATAGGCCATAGATGTGGCAGTGACCTTATGCTTACTGTGAGCAAGGATCACAAAGAAGACAAACTTCCTAGTCTGTGAAATGACCTTACTGCATTTCTTAGCAGAGATTAAAAAAATAGCAGTAGGCGGAACCACCTCTGGGATCCTATACAATTGTCTACCCAAAGAAATAATAACACTGAGGGGTCTAGACTCATACACATCATGATGCTTCCCCAAATATGGTTTTCCTAAAAGAAAATCAAAAACTTCAAGGGGAGAAATATCACATAGTACCTCATTCTTGAAAGGATTGATGTCATAGGGCAGACAACATTGTTGGCTGACACGAAGATCTCTTCCTTGATGAAGACAGCCAATGGTGTAGGGTTGTGGGTACGGTGTCATTGGAAGTTTTAGCCGCTTGATGACCTCTGCTGAAATTAGGTTCTTCTGACTACCGATGTGGGGGCCACCACAAAAATTGCAGATTCCTCTGCGGACCTTTTCTCAGAGTAAGTATCCCACCAGTATTTAACATGGAGAATGACCTTGAGGAGTGAAAAAGTGATATTTTCCCGATCGAAAAAATTGTGGACCGAAAAATATCCTTCACGAAGATTCAACCATTTATCTACAACATTTGCATCTATCAGTCCTTCAAATAATGGAATATCAAAATTTACCTATACCTTGAAGGGGGTTGCATGGCCGCCTGATGAAGATGCTTCTCCCATGGGCAACCATCGAAGGATCTGCGCGAAGTTGTCCATCATTTCGTTGCTTTGTCGTGCGAGGGATTCCTTGAGCAACATTTTAATTGGATCTCCTACTCCATCATATTTATTTTTGTCTCCCATGGGTTGTTTTTGAGCTCGGCATGGCTGATATTGTAATGGATCGATTGGTTCGAGTCCCAACTTCTTGTACCCAACCCTTGTCAGGGACATGCATGAAGAAAAATAAATGAAGAGCAGACCGCTCAGATACCACTGATCCAGATTTAGAAGCGGAATGAACTTATTAACAGGCTAATTACAATAAACACAGAGATAGGAAGAATAACACAAATATCAAGTGAACAATATCTTCTATTAAATAATGAAATAGGTTGAAATTGTAAAATTGCAGAAATGAAACTTGCTCGAATGGTGGTAGCTATCTCTGAGAAGAGATGTGGTTTCTACGCGCATCCGTTTGAGAAAAACAGATTACAATGAGGCTCCATGGGCCCTTTTCATATTACTCATGAATTCCAAAACCCTAGACATCCAAAAACCTAACCCTAGAAGGTGAAACGTCAAAAGTCATGTGGGCCCTATGGGTAAGTTGGTGTAATTTGGTACCTCAACTTCCTAGGGTCGTAACTTTTGCATACGACCTCCGTTTTAGGCACATGATAGCCCATTGGAAAGGTATTTCAGATATCTACACATTCCTCCATTAGAATCTAACTCCATCTATAGTTTGACTATGGCGAGTGAAAAAAAACAATGTTTAGGGCCTCAAAACAGCCCTAGAAGTACAACAAGATGTGTTGACATGAAAACATACAAAATAAGCTAGTTGGATTAGGTGAGAGGCCACCCGCATCCACTTGGAGAATGTTTGAGGCTTTAGACAGCCCTAGAACTGTAGAAATCACAATTATAAAGCAGTACGGAAAGACATGATGAATAAAAATGGACACGAGGAGCTAGTTGGAATAGGTGGGTGGCCACCAATATCCACCTGGATCATTTAGATACAATTCCAAATCATTTCCCTATGGAGAAAGAATTGGACATTGTTTTCCATTTTCCTCTTATTCATTGAAAACCATAGATTTTGGTACTTCTTTGTGATGCATGGCTTCCCTCTCAAACTGAGGAACTATGCATCCTCTAGTTTTGCCCCTGTTGTGAAGGAAATCAGAATCAGGAGCCATGGGTAGTGAAAATACATTCCCTTATCTTGGGATTCTATGTAGTCTAGTAGGAAACAGTTCAGTAGAAATGGTGCCCAACTCATTGTCATTCCTTCTACACATTGCTTTGCGACAACTATTACCCATGTTGGTACTTGATCTTTTCTTCATGTCCATAGCATCTTATAGGCTAGCATCTATGTCACTATTCGAATGGTTGGGTCACATATAGTTGGCACATCCAGGCCATGCACCCCTCTAACCGTGCAAAACTTCACTCGCATAACCTATGACTGTGCTCTTTCTGTATTTTTATCTACAAATAACATAGCAAGGTATTTCCCCTAGGTGGGAAAGCCATTGATTCTTCATATCAAGTCTGTATCAATCGAAATTTTCCTATCTAACCACATGTAACCCACATGCACACAGGATTAGAGGATATTAACGCATGCATTGATTTTTTTGTTGCATCCGAAGTGGGGAATATCGAATAGGTTGAGGAGGCCTGATTTCTCCAATCCTCTGGCCCCAACCTTGATAACTGGTATGCCCTGCTTCGTGAGTGGGTCTACCTTGAGTTCCAAGTATTCGTGGGGTGCAAGTTCAAGGAACTTTTCCACCTTTGTGATGTCATGATATGCATACTTTAATTGGAGCACCTTCCCCATCATGTCCTTGTTAATGATCACTCCCTCTGGAGTCTATGGAGTCACCAACCTATAGTATGGATTCTTCTTCTATGTGAATGGTGGGGTGTCATACTTTCTGGGTGCTATAGAGTAGCGAGGGAAGCTTGGATTTGATGAAGATGCACACTAGGTCTCCTCAATATCTAGTTCAGTTTTTATAGCTCTAGTGCAACTCTTTCTTGGTATCACTGCTACTGCTCCTATGGCTTTGGGTGGCACCATTTCTGTAGTGAAATTGGCTCTGGAAATTGTTATAACTTTGTATCTTTCTTTGTCTCTATACTCTATGTTTTTCTTCTAAAAACTAAGTAACAATAGCCATTTTTTGGCAACCATGGTGGATTTTATACCCTGTTGCCAGTTATGCACTGGTCTTCGCGCTTTCCCTGCTATATCATGTACCTATAGCATGAAAAGTGTTCATGTTAATGGTGCATTATTTCCAAATATGTTGTTGGATTCCCACCATGTACTACCCCTCTATCTTGCGTATCAATGATGTTTTTCTTTTACTCATTGTAATGATGGTGGTTTTATGACTCGGCTTTATGGTGGATTTATGTATAGTTATAACAGTAGTTTAATGAGTTGTCCTTATCCTCCTGTAATTGTCGCTTCCACCCTTTTCTTACTGAAAACTATCTCATCTTGTGGGACATATCAATTACTACTGCATACTTTACCATTTTGGCATCGAGTTTCCTTGGTTGGCGCAATTTCCCCTACCTGCGCAGTTTCCATTGTCATTTTGTATGTGTGTTTTATTTTATTTTTATTGCGCAATTATTCCTATTACGCAGCTTGTCGACCCTCTTGATAGAGTTTTAGCTGAGTGTCGTTCACCTTTCCTTTCAGTGATACTCCATTAAGTGATTCCAACTGCACAACACCTGCCTCTGTCACCTATTGGATCACATATGGTCCTAACCAATGCATGTGAAACTTCCCTGGGTGTTGCATAAACTTGTTATCATATAGTAGTACCCTGTCACCTACTTGGAATTTTTTCAACTTAATATGTTTGTCATGCCATGTTTTTTCCCTTGCCTTTTTCACCTACTGGTGAAACCTTGTTGCAAATATATCCTCCTCAAGTTGTACGAGTTGTGATAGTCATTCATGTATTGCACCTAAATCCAAAATATCTATGATAACGATGATGCACAATCTTGGTACAATAAACTCCATCGACATGACTGCCTCATGTCCTTATACCAACCTAAAAGGTGTTTTCCTTCTCAACTTCTTGCTAGTTGTCATGTATGCCCATAATACTGTAGGGATTCTTAAATCCCAGACGTCTCTTCCTGTTTGTAAAGGGTAGACCCAGGTTTCAATGCTACAACAATGCACCAACAAAACACTAACTATCGGCCCTTTCGGAAACACTTGCGAAGCAGATAAAGTCTCACCCGAGGTAGAGGCAGGGGTTGTTGCAGGACTCGGGTGTCTGCAACCTTAGATGGGACACAGATATGTGATTAAAATACTTAATAAATCACTTAGCACCGCTAGTTCATTATTATTTAACCCATATCTACTTCACAGAGAAAATAGAGCATCGCAACATTCACCCCGATCTAATGTATCTAAGCACTTAGCATAAATAAATGGATCAGATCTGGCAGATTCAAGCACTAAGAACATTCACCTATATCATATCTAACATCCAGATTCATCATAAGCACAAAGCATGAACATATCTATCTATCTATCTATATCAAGCACTTAGCAAATAACACATAAATGCACCAACACATCACACAAAGCAGAATAACACAGTATTTATGTGGTTCACCCCCCACCCTGGGGCTACGTCCACCAACTCTTCTTCTTTATTAGCTTCAATCATTTATCTACATGCACAGAGACACAAAAACCCTACTTCGCATAGGACAAGAGATCTGTTCACACCTCGCCAGATCCTCCTTCCCCGAGCTAGGTCTAGCACAAAGCCTTTCACAGTCTATTACAACCACTTGCACTTAGCTCTACAAGTTTCTCACAATATGCACATGTCATCTACAAACCATACTTGCACTTAACACTTAGCTTATCGGCCTCACATCACATATATGTTGCTTCTTACATTGCTTAGAAATCTATTTATACTTTACAAAATAGGCCTAAACATGGGTAAACTAATGTGCCAACATCCCATTCCCATTACATATTCCCAAATCCCAAAAAGGAACCAAAAAGGGGACGAGATTCCGCTATCTCCTCTTTGTCTTGCGCTCCATCTTCAACAGGTTGTCGAAGTCCCAAAATAGGTCAACTTGACCAAGGATCTCCCAAAACTTGGTCAAGGGCCAAAACTTCCCATGTTGCATATTTGTGTTATTTCATTCTCTAGCACTTTGTTGAATTCTTCCACTATGCCATTAGCCTGTGGGTGGTACGATGTACTCTTCTTGTGGTGGATTTGGAATTATTTCGTCAAAGATTCTATGGTATTATTGATGAAGTGATTCTCTTGTTCACTCATCAATGTTATGGGAAATCCAAATTGTGTTACTATGTTCTCGAACAAAAAGTGTGCAACAGTTTCTACACCGCAATTCATAACTGACACGACTTCTTCCCATCAAGTTAGATACTCTATTGTTGTAATGATGTACCTATCCCCTGATATTATTGTTGGTGGGTTGATTGGTCCAATGAATTCTATATCCAACTTATCAAAATCCTACAATGTAACTTGTGGATTCAATGGCATATCATCCCTTCTGGAGGGTTTTCCAACCCTCTGACAAACATCGCATGTTTGACATTATTCTGTTGCATCCTTGTGCAGTGTAGACCACCATATTCCTACGTGTAATATCTCATACGCAGTGGATTTACTTGCATAATTTCCTTTTGTTATATTATTGTGCGCTTCTGCCAATATAGTTGATCTTTTGTGTTCGATGACACACCGTCGTAGTATTCCATCTGTGCCCAGTTTATATAAGCTTCCTTCAATTAATTGGTAATCCACAACCTTTACTACCAACTTCTTTTTTTACACAACAGTCATGTATGATGAAGCCATCCTTGTACTTAAGAACTATACAATGTCTATAAAATAATCATCCACCATCTTAACCAAAAATAGTTGTGCATTTGGCAAGACATCGTCGAGGTTTCCCATGTCTTCTCCTGATAGTATGCGCAACAAGTGATCTGGTTATGCACTGAGTTTACCTGGATTTAACACTACTTCAAAGTCATATTCCTGGAATAATAGAATCCATATGAAAATCCTTCCCCCCAACACTAGCTCATTGACTAGATATCTCCGCATAGAATGATCTATGTACATCTTAAAGTGTGAGCCTAGTAAGTAGTGTTTGAACTTCTGTAGTGCATATACCATAGCCAATCCCTCATTTTCTGTTGTGGTTCATTTTTTCTTTGTTGTTGATAGTTTCATGATTGCAAAAGTGATTGGGTGATCTATCTCTTTGTTTCATGGCTGTGACAAGATCTCTCCTAGTTCGATTGATGATGTGTGTACATGTACATGAAAGTCCTTGTTCCAATTTGGGAAAATTAATATTGGCGTAGGTACTAAATTTTGTTTCAGCGTGTCCAATCCTTTCTGAAAGTCGTCATTCCACTAGAACTTCACCTCTTTTTTCAGTAGTTTTTCCATTGGTGTCATAATCCGTGCATATCCTTTGATATATTTCCTGTAATATCCGGTGTGACCCAATGTTACATGCAGTTGTTTGACTGATGTGGGTGGTACTAACTCCATAATAACTTCAATCTTTGCAGGATCAACTATTAAGCCTTGTTTTCATAGCACGTGTCCCAATAATATTCCGAATGGTGCACAAAAAATACACTTCTTTAGATTGAAGGATATCTGATGTTGTCTACACTAATCCAACATCAATCTTAGTAATTTAATGTGATCCCTTAGCAAGATAAATATTGTCCAATCGTCCAAGTATACTTCAATAAACTTGGGAATAAACTCTTTAAACACTGCAACAACTACTCTTGAAAATACCATAGGTGCGTTCTTTAACCCAAACAACATCATTGTGTATTGAAAAATTTCCCATTACGTCGCAAATGTAGTCTTATGTCTATCCTCCTACACAATTCTTATCCGATGGTATCCTAAGAAGTTGTCTGTGAATGAATAGGCCTCTTGTCTTCCTAAGTTTTCAAGTACTTCATCTGTAAATGGTGTTGGGAATGGATCGTGTAGGCACACATCATTCAGTTTCCTCAAATCAACACAGATTATTATACCCCCTGTCTTTTTGTCTTGCACTACCACATGACTTATCCATTCTGACTCCTCAACCGATTTGATGACTCCTTCCTTTAGCATGCGGTCTATTTCCTCCTTTACTTTTTATTTATATCTTGGATTCAACTTGTAGGGTCTCTATTTCATTGGTTTAGTGCCTGGATTCAATGGGATCCTCATCACCCCTAGCTCACTCTCAATCCTTTTCATCTCTAATAATGTAGTAGGGAATATGTCTTTGTATTCACGCAATAGATATGTTATCTTTTCTACAGTTTCCTCATATCAGTAGTCTCCTATATGTGCAAACTTAGGGAATTCTTATGTCTCAATATTAACTTTTCATGTCTTGATTGGATGTGCATATGATGTATATTCCATATTTGGTCCCTCTGTTGTTCGTTTCCCTTCTATTTCTGGTACTTGGATGTTGCGGGGATCTTCATCATCCTATTCTCCTATGTGACATTGTAACATTCCAATAACTTGTGAACCGTCATGGAGGTGTTGTGTGCACTACATACGTATATTACTTATATTTCTTCTTCTTCAGTGAAAATTTTTCTTTTAATCGCCTGTAGCACTGCACTTATTAGGGGAGACACATTCTAAAAGGTAAATGTTACCTGAAATCATTGAGTTATGTACTCACATTTTGTTGTATCTCTACACATCTCCAGTTCTAGTTATTAGTTCTCTGGAATGGTATCTAGGGTGTGTATGAACCTATGTGTCCATTCTTTCCTTGAGATCAATTTCCACATTTTTTCACATTGTGCAATATGGTGTGTTGGGTTTCCTTCCATGGTATACTTCTGAATCATGTATTCCTTGTCAATTTTGAATCTCACTTGGATTAGTCCCCTACAATGGTGCCAATCTTCTATGTTTTCTTTATGTGTTTCCCACCATCTTGCTGGTGTGGATTTCAATACAATGTCTAGTGCTAGTAGCCTCTGTTGCTTCGGTACCTATGCAATGAATATCTATACAAAATTTGTTGTATCTATCAAACTTTCATACTTATGTGGGTTACATAATTCTATTCCAATCCAACGTACTGATATGTTCATGTGAACACATCATTGTGTTGATACTTCGTGCATCCTCTGCTATGAATTTTCTAGACCTGCTTCTGAGTCTGATGTGCACAAATTGATGTTTCTCCAACTCAGTGCATCATCTGCAGTGGGGTTAACATAATCGTCCATCCTCATAGTCATGATGTATAGGTTATCAATTTCATCACCCTAAGTTGATTCTATGTGCATCCTTCCTTCTTTTTGGACCTAATGGTGTAGTGACTTTTAGTTATACTTCAAATATCATCTCTCACCTTTTCAAATTGATAATAGTTTGGTTATCTAAGGCCCATTCCAATCCCATTAACATTGGATATGGTCAGCTGTCATCCACAATTTTGATAACTTCAAAGTCAAAAAAATTGTGCACTCCATCTATATTCATGGGTATTCCTGTTAATATGCCAATAGGTACTATTTTAGAATGTTTTTCTAATCTTAATTGAATGGGTGACCAAAATAACTTGGGTTTCCCCATAATTTTGCATGTTTGTTTCGGTAATATGTTCACATCATATCTCAAGTCTAAGATCACGTTGTCTATGTCATATTATCTAATATGTGCACTGAACCTGAACTCTCCATTGGTTATTTTCTTGAGGAGTAGATGGTTCACTACTGTCCTTTCAGTAGGAACTACCTTCCCTTGAGTGTAGTGATCAATCATAGAGAATAATTTTTGCAATGCATTTTCATCCTCGACTAGCGATAGGAAACTCTTCAAACATTTCCCTAAGGTAGTTATCTTCTCCATCGACCCTTTGGTCATGATATAGTCATCAGTGGGATGTGTATTCCCCCATAGGTGGAATATATGAATTGAATGTTTCTCAGTCCTATTACAAGAGTTCTTTCCTTCTCTGTCTATAGGTATCTTTCTCTTCCCATGGGTTAAATGATCGTATAGGTGATTCTGATTTATTAACCCACTCCTCAGCCAATTTTCTTACATTGGCTGCATCCATCCCTATTTTGGTTCCTTCACACATAACAATTGTTATTTTGGGTCCTTTATCATGTATCTCGGTGAATAGTTTTTGAATTTTTGGGTTCTGGTTTTGATTCCCTTTGGCCTCTCATTTTTCCAGCAGTTGTGGATAGTCCTCTATTGTATGTTCTAACACTCGACATTAAGTGCATGTTGTGTAGGGATTTTGGCAATCCCGCACTAGGTGTCCTGGTTGGTTACAATTATATCATATTATGGGGCCTCATCCTCCTCTCCTGAATTTTGTTCTACCTCAATCCCTATCGAATCCTCCTCGGTTTCTCTAGTTAGATCCTCTTTGATTATTATACTTCCCTATCCCTTCTGTCATAACATTCTCCTCCTAAATCATGTACATGTATGTCGTTCACTCCCTCATTAAATCAAATGTGTGAGAATTCTTGTCTTCGTGTCCCACTAATTTTCAAAAGCTACAGAATAATATTCTTGGGGTACTATGGTATTTTTGTAATAATTGACACTCATGGGGGTTATGTCCCCATTTCTTTCATATCTCGCAATATCCTCTTCCTTGTATCAGGTTTGGCGCTCCAACTTCTAAGTACTATGCAAAGGCTAGACATTCATCTTTGTGGTGACCTTCCATCCTGCACTTGGTGCACCTGACATGTTCCCATTTCTCTTTCCCCTTCGTAATATATTCTAATTGAATTGTTAATGCAACTAGTTGGTTCTGTATCCGCATAATTCTATTGTTGTCTCTGATCGAAGAGGATTCCAATTTCATAGCAATTTCCAACACCTCAGACTACGACATAACCTTTAGTTGTATCAAAGGACTGTGGATGTGAGGTAAAAAAATTGCAATGAACCACTCTCTATGTTTTTTATCGGGTATTTGAAATGTTAACCTCCCCATCACATATTTGAACCTATGATCGAATTTCCATATTGACTTTGTTTGTACTTGCTTGATCTCCTTGAGCTCAGTAATGTACTGTGACTCATACTTTGGTTTCTTGAATTATTTTAATAATTCTTATGTGATCTCTGATAATTTTCTTGTTTGACCTAGTCATGTGGTACTTTGGAGCTTCATGTACCATACTAGCATGCATCCTCTAAAGGTAGTTTCCAACTGCGCAATATTTATGCCATCACCGTGGATAATATTTGCAGTCCAGATGGTTTCACATAAAAATAAATGGTTTTCGGGGTCTTCTAATCCAATTCCTTTGAACTCTAGTAATCTTAGTGTATTATCTACCCCTGCCATGTTGTTGTGTGTAGGACCCCTTTCTGGTGATGCTAGTTGATTATGATTACTTGTACTGCTACCACTGCTCTAGATATTTCTTCTCTGACTTCCCCTACTAATTACAAGTTCTCTAGAAAGGTCTTCAAATGTTGTCTTAGATTCAAGTGATGCACAAGAGGTTTTGTTTTTGACCCAGACATCGACTTTGGAAGGGCTTACTAGTTCTTCTATAACCGAACTGAACTAGATATGTTCTTCCTCTCCTTCTTTCTGTTATAATTCTATGATACAGATACCTATGCAATGTTCCAAGTACTCACTGTGTTTTTCTCTCTCTTCATCTGTAGTCCTTAAATTATTGTACCTTCTCCCACTGCGTAGAAATCCAAATTTGTATTCTCCCTCTAATATCCCCTCCTCTTTGTTTTCCATTCTTAGTCTTCCTTTACTTCGTCAATTTTTCCTACCCTCATATCATCTCCTGGTCAACAAACCCTAGTCCCTCCATGTGTGAAAAGTTATTTAGTTATCTGAATCCATTTTCATCACTTATTTATCACATAGAAACATTTTTATCCAAGTAGATAATGGCTTTATGAATATTCCCCATGGACCTTTAAATAAGTATATTTATGTGACACTGTAAGCCTGGGTATAGTCTATGGAAACTTCTATTATGTAGCCTCCCAATATACTATCCAACCAAAAATCAACTGCACGTGAAATTCTATTTTCCACTGAATTCACTCATCCCACTATTTTAGGAGTCCAATTATTTGGCACAACTGGTCTATGTCTACCAGTCTTTACCATAAATATTTCCAACCATTCTACTAAAAGATTAGTAAATTCACCGAAAAAATATCTCATGCAAGTTTGTGTACACATAACTTTGCAGCCTTTTCTTGTTCTTTAACCGAGGGTTTTTATTCTCCTTCTGATCAAATTCTTGTTCTTTTCATTGCATCCATTCAGTTATCTCCTTCCTCGTTGGTCTCCAAAATATTCCCTCACTTCCAGCCTTTGGTTCCTAGGAATGGAACCATTTGTTGGTGCGCGGGCATAGGTAGGTTCAAGTGAATTATTCCAAAAAAACCCTGCATATATTGGCCCTTTTGGTATCACTTGCAAGCAGGTGAAGTCCTGCCCTAGGTATCCTTATGGGGACTACAGAAACCAAGATTCTGAAGTGGTGAGGGAAAGAAAGGAGATACGCTCTGTCATACCTACAATATACTTGCGTGCACTAGATCCTAGTTAACCTGAGCTTGTTACTTAATTCTATATGCAATATTCTCCTTACATTGGTGGCTTCTCTACACACATGACTACCTACGACAACAACAACTACTACAGATCTCAAACTTTTGGAGATCTTCTCAACTTCGTGGATCTTTTACATATTTATTCCTTTTGCTCAGTTTCTTTTTCCATCTCATGATGACTTGGATACCACTCATGCTTGGCTGGTGACAACTCATTATGAGTTGGATACATTGTTACACCTCAATATTGCTCACTTTGATAAGTGTCGTAAGTGTCGCATGATCCTCTCAACTGTCGCAAGTGTCGCATGACATTTGCAAGTGTCGCAAACATCAAACAAGGCATAATGTCATGATGATGACACCAAAGAGACATTTATAATAGCTCAGACACTTGGTTTGGAGGAGAAGGAATGATTAACTGAAGTCAAGGAACTCTTAACACCTGAGAAGAGCTCTTAAACAAAGGTTCTGAGGGTGAGCGCTCCCCTATATCAGTCTTAGGAGTGCTGGCGCTCCCCTATAAGGCCTCGGGGAGTGTTATAACGCTCTCCTGCCCCTCTGAAGGAGCGCTATCCACCTTTGGAGCGTTGACGCTTTCCTCAAGATTCTTAGGGAGCGCTACGATGCTCTGACGCCCATTTTGAGGGAGCACTGCCTAATCTGAGGAAGTTGTTGGCCCGTTGAGGAGAATAAGGGGAGGATATTTCAAGTTTAGAAGGAAGTTGCATTCAAATTCTTGGTTCCATCAGGAGATCCCTGATCTAAGGAGGAGGTTCCTCAACTTGTTCTAAAGATAACTCAAGAGGTTAAGCTCCTCTTAACCTATATAAGCAAGCTCTATGATGGTGAAAAAGGAGGAGGAATTGCTAGCATGAAACCTATGACCTCATAGGAAATACACAGTCAGTTGAAGGAGAGTGATCAGTGAAGCTGCTGCTATCCAGGTTGTGGATCTGTCGAGCAAGGGTTAGACGAAGAGGACTTGACGAAGTTGTCGCATTCGCATCTACGATTGTAAGTATTGTTGTCGTTATTCTCATTAATATGACACGCTTGGCCTGTTTCTTTCTAGTTTGTGTATGATTTTACATGAACCTAT
This sequence comes from Picea engelmannii, assembly GCA_009831015.1. Classification (NCBI taxonomy): domain Eukaryota; kingdom Viridiplantae; phylum Streptophyta; class Pinopsida; order Pinales; family Pinaceae; genus Picea; species Picea engelmannii. The sequence continues at coordinate 25,294 of ML838425.1, read as the reverse complement.
CATTGATAGATAGATCTATTTTCAAGATAACATCAATAGAGTAGGAAGCGATCGTACTTTATTTGTCTATAGGACTCAGCGAGGAGCGAGAGTTTGGAGCTCGATTTAGAGCATGCAGGGACAAACGTCGATTAAAAGGTACCTCTATCATCCTTCCTTCTCATGCATTAGTTTGTGTAGATATGAAAGGAAGTCAATGTCCACGTTAATCATTTTCTATCTTAGAGTTAAGGTCTAGCTCTTTGAGGCAACCTACCTGTCCGCAGGGATATTTTCCTACAACAGAAACTGGCAACTCCACTGGGGAGTCCTCAAATCGAAACTTTTTACTTTGATTTCTCCTCATAGACCTTGTTTCACCCCTTGATCATTCCATACCTGGTTAACTCCTCTTTTGATTGGTTTCATGAGCTGATTTTATCCTTACCCTATCACACTCAGCCTGATTGTCGAAATTGAACTGCAATTTTTTGAATTTTTGACATTTTTGAGAGCTTTTTGAACCTGGCGCCCCTGTCCCTGTGTTAACAGAGCACCAACGCTCCCTGAGTGCCTTACATAGAGCGCTATAACGCTCCTTACCTTTGGCAACAGAGCGCCAGCCCTCCTTTGGCCAATAAACATTCCAGAATTGTTTTTTTTGGGTTTTGCCTCTGTGTTTCTCTTGCTGGGTTACCTTGTGAGTCAATGCTTCTTCCCTTCCAGCCTTGACATCTGTCTTTTTGAAGAATGGACATCTTACTATTTGGATTTGTAGCCTTCTTCACTATTGTTATTTATTTTTTCTGTCATTTGGAGTTTGAAACCCATGCATTGTCTTTCTCTCTGTTTAACTGAGTAAAAACCCTGGTGAAGGTCATCAAAGGCCTACAGATCTCTTCATTTTGGTTTTAGTTAAGATCATTGTTCTTCGACATTCCTTTTGGCATGAATTTCTTGGTTTTTCTTTGATTGTTTCTTTTCTTTCACTTTTCATTTTGATTACAACGAGAGGGTGTATTGTTTGCATGATTCTTGCTTGTATTGACCCGATTTTCATTCATCCAAGAAGACAATTAGCAAAATGAGCATTGTTTTGAATTGATCATTATTCATATGCGAACAATAAAAAGTATCTTCATGATTGATTTTGCATATTAGAAGGGATTTCAAAGTTTTAGCATCACATCAGGATTTGATTTGAAGAAGATTTGTTTGAAGGCATTCCTTACTAAGTGCTTGTTAGTGAAAAGAACACTCTCTCTCTCTCCCTTAAATAGATGTTCATCGAAAAAAATGAATGCTTATCATATTTGATGCATTTTTGGGACTGAGTCATAATTCCATTCGTTTCACTTCCATGCACCCCTTCTGAGTAAACAACAACTAGAAAATGAGTGCTAATTAAAAATTATCTAGAACTTTTTCTTTTCTAGGATCCTCCACCAACAATAGAATAGGCTTAGTACTTTGGATTAGGCTGTGAGCATAACTCTCCAAAGTTTCCAAAAACAAACAGTAGCATCCTGAGTTAGGAAGAGTCAAATCCAATTATCGTATAAGTCTGCCTGGGATCCCCCTCTCACACAGGGGTTACGCACGAGGTCGCATTCAGTTGAGTTACGGAGATTATCCCTCCATGGTTTAATTGATTGTGGTGGTCAGATCGTATTATGGGGATCACTTCAAGGTAAATCCACAATTACTGCATGGAAGCCTTTTAGTTGATTTCAGGCTCGATACCCTGCCCGTACATTCGGATCGGACTGTCGACTATTCCCGCCCAAGGGCTGACTACGAATTGGTAACCTTAGTGGCCATAATCTTTAGGGTCTTACACAAAGTGACAGTGAAGGGAAGTCTCACTGTACCTGGAGCAGACATTGGTCAAACTCACTCGGTCTCCTTGCAGGATAAATCCACAATTACTGTGTGGAAGCTTGCACCAAGGCATAAGTCCGTTAAGCAGGTCGCCATTGTAATTGTTCCACCCTATCCCCACCCCTTCTAGACTTGATCATGCGACGTTGGATTTCATCACCAGCTAGTACGGTCATCGAGAGAAGGTCCTGTTTGCTTGGTTGTGATTCTTAGATTCTATTAGCGCATGTTGTTTCTTTTCGGTAGTTGGCCATAGATCTCTTTCGCCGACTCTTTTTCGCCAACATCGAACCTCCACGTCGTTCGCGGAGGCTACAGGGACTTCCTCCAGAAAATATGGAAGAAAATACCCCTTTACCCCCTCATTCTACGGAGTAATCTCCTTAACAGAGCGAGGTTCAAAACACTACTACACCCCAGGAAGAAGTTCCCACTCCTTTGGAGAATTTTCGGATTGTTTCAGAGTCTCCAGAAGCTTTCTGCATTCCGGAGGGATATGAACGACGTGTCCTCCAACTCAATTCCACTGGTGAATTTGTTGTCGTCAATCCTTCTGACATTCCGGATGGATCTCATCAAAACCCTTTAGCCGATGACCCTTTTTGGACCGCAGACATTGTTCGAAGTCCACTGCACATGGTGCGGGATATTTATGGAAGGGGGAAGGTGCTGATGCACCCATCTCCTACACCATAGCCCTAAACCATTTTACCGGTACCACCACTTTTACAGCCACACCGCCCGTTGGTATGAACATACTGTCCGTTGGCCCAAGGTCTACTCTTCCCCTCTAGACGGCCCATTCTACAATGGTCCCTCACATTCCGACTATTCCCACCGGTAACACGGTGGTTAATCAAGCTACGATTGGCAGACCTGTAACACCAAGACCTACACTCCCTTTTGGGTTCAGAGCACTGAATGCCTTCACTGCCACCACTACCCAAGCTAATACTACCCAAGTTGCACCGGGAAGTTCCATACCTATCCAACAACCTGGATGGACTGATCTTGGTGGTCCTAATCCGCCCGGCGGCAACGGTTAGTCATTTACGTCTGGCTTTCAAATTCCAGGAACTCTCCCTCAAGTTGGGGGGCATCCTTCCACCGGAGGACAAATTCCATTTGGGGGGAACCCTCATGCTAGGGGGCAGCCTCAATCCAGAGTCTACCATCAGCCACATGGAAAAAATGTGTCTTCCACACCTAATCCATGGAACGTCCTTTTTCAAGGAAACCCACAGTTCTCGGGAGGACAAAATTCTCAGACTCCGCAACAACCCCCTTATGGACAAATGCCAAACCCAACCTATAACCTGCAAAACCCATCTGGTTATCCTCCGCTCACACATGCTTCTCAAAACACCTCAAATCCTGTGTACTCTGGTCAAAACCAACCTCATACAAAAGGGCCCATGTAATGTCCCCACTTTGGGACATCATCACAGGGAAGAGATTTATGATGACCAGAATAGCCAGATGGATGTTATAGCGAGTACAGGGGTATTTGAGAGGCATTGTGGGGTCAATATTGCATTGATGATCATATTCCATCATTATGATCCATTCCGCACAGGTTGGCTTTGGTTTCGTTGCATTCCGACGATTTCCATGATTTTGACTATTTTGAGCTATAAGTCAATGGAATTCACTGAAGAGGTCATTTTGGGAACATTACTTGGAGGAACCTCTCAGTGTAATAGCTCATTAGAATCAGGAGGAGAAACACTACAGGATGGGATGGCTAGAAGTGACTTTCAGTGGCCAGGGAAGCCACAAGGAGAGATAAGGAGCTTTTTAAAGGTAAAAAGGTTAATTAATTAATTAAAGTGATTTAATTAATTAATTAAATATTAATAAAATGAAAGTCACTTTGGAGGGACAAGGTGAGCCAAAAGTATAAAGGAAAGGCAAGGGGCTCTTCTCATTCATTCATGTATGATCTTATTTTTATTTCTAGCTTCTAGCTAGTGAGCCCAATATTGGGTGTTTTGAGGGTTTTGACATAACAAACCCTAGAGGACGATTCGGTGGTGAAAGATTCCACCTATCTTGTCCCAAGCTTGGTCTCAGATATGAAATACTCTCCCACACCATTCTAGTTCCATATCTACTCAGTTGCAGGAGGATTCTACATCAATTTCATGTGCAGATAGAGAGAGGGTGCACTAGTTGAGGGATTCCAGCAAGAGGGGTGCACCATCTTTGGAGAGAGATTCGTTGTAGGAGATTGGCAGGGCCTTTGAGGATTCTATCACTTGGGTTTTCATTGTAGGGCCTTGGACATCAGATCTAGTGCTTTCTGAGACAGGTTTATGGCTCAGATTATTTCTTGAGTAGTGGGGCGAATTGAAGAGAAGGAGGGCGTTTTTGAGATCCAGATCTAGTCTGTTTGGAGGGGTTACACTTCAGATATGACCCTGAGACTTTACCTAGTGACTTGCAGTGTCCCGATCTGTATTTCTAGAGAGTTTCAGAGCATTTGGAGGCCTCCTTCAGCAGGGCCGAATTATCTAGGGTTTTAGTCATCTAGTGGGGCGCACCATTCAATAGGGGGATTTCAGATCTACAGATATTGAGAGGGATCTTGGAGATTCGGTCACCTGGGTTGTTCTTACCATCACCCGATCTATTAGTTGGCATATTTATTAGGGTGAATGGACACTTTTGGCAGCAGGGCCGAGTTATTGAGGGTTTCAGATTTCTATTGGAGCGTGGCATTCTTCAGCTGGAGAGTTTGGCATTCATATCTGCTTGTATTGATCTTCATTTCTTATTCAACCTTTGGAGGCATCTTTTGTATTAGCGGGAGAATTTTGTAGAAATTCTTATCTATTGTTTATCTTCTTGGCCATCTCTTGAGCATTCCATATCGGCATCTTCATTGTAGCAGGTTTCTCTATTTTATGAATAAAGAAGAATTGAGATGTTTTGGCTTGTCTATCTTATTTCATATGGTTGAGGTATGTTCCATGGTTATCTCTTTCTGTTATTTGCTGCATACACACATATAAACACATCTAAAAGGTAGATCAACAAAGTGTTTGACGAAATACCTCACTCATAAAAAGTTTAAATAAGACACCAAAACAGTGATGATCCTTGCATAATGGCTTGGGATCATTACAGTGGTATCAGAGCTTAGACTCCTGCCAGCCTGAGGGATCTTCTATAAGGAAAGATGGGGTCTACAGATTTTGTTGGAATAGTTGTGAGTTGTGAAATAGAATATCATGCACTTTGTGAGAGACTTGGGCCTCTAATAACGCTCCAAAAGTTTATATCCATGAAAAACCCCAGTTGGAGCGAAGATGAGGTGACATATTGGACCAGCATAGCAAAGGGAGGTAGAGCCAGAGAAACTAGATGGAAGGAAGCACAGAGAAACCCCACACCCATTAGGAGCACACAACTTTTCTATAGTTGCAAGGTACCTTGGGAACCAGATCATAGGTGTAGGGGTAAGGGTAAGAAGCATATCATTGAGGTACACTATGATAGTGATGATGAGGATTCAGAGCTGTCTGATGAAGATAGTGACTCTTGCATAGAGGCTAGTGATAGTGACTCTAGCTCAAAGGATAGCGATGATGACTCTTGCACAGAGGCTATGGATGCTTGCATGCTTGAGGAGGAGGATGACCCTTGTGTAGCGGATAGGCAGCTGTATGGACAGGATGATAGCATCACTGTCTCAGCAGACTTATCACATACCATTGATGACCTTACACCTCAGCAGAGTGGTTACACTAGTGAGGATTCACATGTGTTAGCACCTAGAGATGATGAACTTCCTAAGGGAGTTGTGACACATCTGTCACCTATTCAGACATCCATGATAGCCACGTCACATGAGGAGATCAGTGGCACGTCAGGTATGATGGATGATCCTAGTGTGAGGGATGCACACCATGGACAGATAGACCCACAGATCCAGGAGGAGGTACAGGATGTACCGGCAATTGACCTCACACATACAAGTCAGCCAAAGGAGATAGAGTCACAACTATTGGAGACTCCATTGGTTGAGCAGATTGCAGAGGCTGATAGGTGGATGAAGAACTTACTTCCAAGATCACATTGCATGGATGAGGATGCACTCTTTAGTAGTCAGGATGACCATAGCATGAGTCTAGATACATCCATATGGGGTCCAGGTGCAGATGATGGTAGCAGGTAGAGTGCACAGGAGGATACAGCTTCTCACACCGGATACAGTATGACTCAGAGGGAGCTAGCAGTTGAGGATGATCTGCAGTTACGTATGGACAGACCTAGTAGCACCGGAGATAGTGGACAGTTCAGCATGTCATCTTATGCAGAGGGTGTTCTTGGGGATTCTGGAGTTGGCACTAGCACGATTGACACTAGCAGTGAGGGGTCTGAGATGGCATCTCAGTATGACCATGATTAGAAGTCACACAACTTAGCAGCACGGTTGAGAGTTAGTGAGGCTATGATCAGGGTAGCCACTAGACGTATTGATGACATGCATGCAGTGATGGAAGATTACTGTCGGAGAGCATCAGTGGCACAGGGGAACTCAGATGGAGGATTTTCCATGGATTATTTTCACACTCTCTGGGAGAGAGTATCTGTGATGAGGAATGACTACCAACAGTTGTTGACAGACATGGATTATCTACTGAGGGTTAGTGAGATGTATCATGAGGCTCTGACGGAGCAGGAGTTGGAGATGGACCAACTCACTCGGGAGTTGGAGAGCACTCGAGGATTATTGAGAGGCACACAGAATGCCCTTCTAAAATCGGAGTCTAGATCAGATGAGTCTCTTAAGGAGATCCATCAGAGATCCACTTCATCTGTCTTAGTGGACACTCAGATGTATCACCCAGTCACGTTGACAGAGGATGTTGATGATCTAGCAGAGGAGCACCAGTTTTTGGGAGACACTTCCATTTGTGTATTGGGAGTGGTTGATCTCCATATAGATATTGATCCAGCAGCACGCCCAGGATCTGTGATGCAGCATGAGTTTGCGGGAGATGACAGGAGTATGGCAGAGCATACAGTGATGAGTGATAGCTCACAAAGACATGCTGAGATGTATGGTGGGATTAAGAGGGGTGCACTGCCTGGCAGAGAGGAGACACACTTAGGGGAGCATGCAGGTGCCACTCCTTTGCAGCAGCATATGATTATGAGACCTCACCTTCACCATTTCAGCAGTTGCCTGGGTGAGGGGAGATGGAGAGTGGTTTACCAGCAGTTGTAGGAGTTGCTTCCGATTGTACCTGATGATTGGGGTTTAGTGATGACTACAGGCGAGCAGTTATCATGGATACCGATGGACGAGATTCTGTTCAAATCCTTGGGATTGACCAAAGAATGTGACGCCTTCCAGTCCTACAGTCAGCTGCTGATGTTTCTATTAGCCTGTCCTGGCACTTTTATCATAAACAACGGCATGAGGAGGGATAGGTTGTGGTTGAGGGCATGGAGAATGAGTAGGTCGAGACTACATGACATGAGTACTTTTACGGCATACAACAGGTCAGAGGTGGACTGTGTTAGGTAGACAGTTGAGACTTGGTATGTGACGGTGAGTATCATAGACCAGGTGATGACAAATGAGCGTAGAGGGCTTCAGATTGTGATCAGTCCAGCACAAGAGTAGCCAGCGGAGACTGGAAGTGATAAACTTCCAACTTTACCATGGGATCCGGGTGTTCATTTGGCTAGCAGGATGTCTGACTACATGGTGACCCAGGGTGCACCAGAGAGTCACACACTCCACCTTGGTTTGGTTTGGAGTGGGTCTACAGGTACTTGTCTTATGGGGAGAGATATTTTCTTCCACTTGATCATCATGATAGGGCATGTAGATGTTTGGACAGGTACTTCTACTATAGAGGTATCTTCATTGATACAAGTTCTTGGCAACAGGTCCAATGGTCACAGGTATTTTAGCAGGAGGACCCAGGAGAGGAGGGTTCAGGATGTATGCAGAGGGCAGACAGTCATGGTCGGAGTAGTGCAATGTCAGCATGAGGATCTTCGACAGAGGTTAGCATGGGACCCAGGGATTGCAGGATTGAGCAGTTCATTGGACGACAGGGGAGAGTGGATCATTGCAGGGGAAAGTTATTCTAACTTTCCATTTTGCGTCAGTGTTGAGGGGAGCACAACACTTGAGGGTGTCTCACGGAGGTTTTGCAGTACCTCATTCTGGCATCAGTATGTGCAGTTGATGGAGGCCGTGTGGATCTCGGTAGAGACTAGGAGGATGGACTCACTCTAGGATGAGGCCATGTGTCAGGTACAGGAGACTCACAGAGTTGCTGTATTTAAGGATTATGCATCCCAGGGGCTAGTAGTTCATGACTTGATATGGGACCCAGGGGTCAGCATGTGTGATTGTTCATCTTCTGATGGGTTCTACTATACAACCCATAGGTGGACATGGGATCCTAGTATTTTATTTGAGATGATTTGGTTATTGCTTGAGGACAAGCAATTTTCTAGTAGGGAGGACTGTAATGTCCCCACTTTGGGACATCATCACAGGGCATAGATTTATGATGACCAAAATAGCCAGATGGATGCTATAGCGAGTACAGCGGTATTTGAGAGGAATTGTGGGGCCCATCTTGCATTTATTATCATATTCCATCATTATGATCCATTCCGCACAGGTTGGCTTTGGTTTCGTTGCATTCTGACGATTTCCATGATTTTGACTATTTTGAGCTATAAGTCAATGGAATTCACTGAAGAGGTCATTTTGGGCACCTTACTTGGAGGAACCTCTCAGTTTAATAGCTCATTAGAATCGGGAGGAGAAACACTACAGGATGGGATGGCTAGAAGTGACTTTCAGTGGCCATGGAAGCCACAAGGAGAGATAAGGATCTTTTCAAAGGTAAAAAGGTTAATTAATTAATTAAAGTGATTTAATTAATTAATTAAATATTAATAAAATGAAA
>ML838425.1:0-16437 GCA_009831015.1 Picea engelmannii | reverse complement strand
CATTCATGTATGATCTTATTTTGATTTCTAGCTTCTAGCTAGTGAGCCCAATATTGGGGGTTTTGAGGGTTTTGACATAACAAACCCTAGAGGACGATTCGGTGGTGAAAGATTCCACCTATATTGTCCCAAGATTGGTCTCATATATGCAATATTCTCCCACACCATTCTATTTCCATATCTACTCAGTTCCAGGAGGATTCTACATCAGTTTCATGTGCAAATAGAGAGAGGGTGCACTAGTTGAGGGATTCCAGCAAGAGGGGTGCACCATCTTTGGAGAGAGATTCGTTGTAGGAGATTGGCAGGGCCGTTGAGGATTATATCACTTGGGTTTTCATTGTAGGGCCTTGGACATCAGATCTAGTGCTTTCTGAGATAGTTTTATGGATCAGATTATTTCTTGAGTAGTGGGGCGAATTGAAGAGAAGGAGGGCGTTTTTGAGATCTAGATCTAGTCTGTTTGGAGGGGTTACACTTCAGATATGACCCTGAGACTTTACCTAGTGACTTGCAGTGTCCCGATCTATATTTCTAGAGAGTTTCAGAGCATTTGGAGGCCTCCTTCAGCAGGGCCAAATTATCTAGGGTTTTAGTCATCTAGTGGGGCGCACCATTCAGTAGGGGGATTTCAGATCTACAGAGATTCAGAGGGATCTTGGAGATTCGGTCACCTGGGTTGTTCTTACCATCACCCGATCTATTAGTTGGCATATTTATTAGGGTTATTGGACACTTTTGGCAGTAGGGCCGAGTTATTGAGGGTTTCAACTTTCTATTGGAGCGTGGCAATCTTCAGCTGGAGAGTTTGACATTCAGATCTGCTTGTATTGATCTTCATTTCTTATTCAACCTTTGGAGGCATATTTTATATTAGCGGGATCATTTTGTAGAAGCTCTTATCTATTGTTTATCTTCTTGGCCATCTCTTGAGCATTCCAGATCGACATCTTCATTGTAGCAGGTTTCTCTATTTTATGAATAAAGAAGAATTGAGATGTTTTGGCTTGTCTATCTTATTGCATATGGTTGAGGTATGTTCCATGGTTATCTATTTTTGTTATTTTCTGCATACACACATATAAACACATCTAAAAGGTAGATCAACAAAGTGTTTGACGAAATACCTCACTCATAAAAAGTTTAAATAAGACACCAAAACAATGATGATCCTTTCATAATGGCTTGGGATAATTACAACCCACTAGTTATAATTATCTACATAACCCAGTAATGGGCCCTACTGGTGTCCCTCTGCCACACCAACATTACCCACAGGTTAACCGAAAACTACCTTTTCTAGCTACCCTGGATCTTCCAAACTTGTCTCGGTTAACGAATGACCCTATTTATCATTCTCCGGTTTGGCCAGCTATTCCAGCTAAACTTCCTTATGATATCCCAAAATTCGATGGAAAATCTGGAGAAGACCCAAATAACCACGTGATGACTTTCCATTTTTGGTGTTCATCCAACTCCCTCATGGACGATTCTATTCATTTGCGTCTTTTCCAACGAACACTTACGGGTTCCGCAGCGAAATGGTATATTGAACTACCACGCGCATCTTTTCACGATTTCAACTCCCTCGCGATGTCCTTCCTCACACACTTCCGACTGCCCATTCTATACGAGATGGGTACTGAACTATTAACCTCCCTTCGTCAGACAACTTCCATACATATCTCCGATCATATTCATGAATGGAGATGACGACGAAGGCTAATCAAAGCGGTCAGTCATGACCAATTGTTAGCGGAATGGTTCACAAAATCATTGTTACCCCAGATCGCTCGTGATGTTGCCATGGGCGGCGTAGTCAATGAGGAAGAAGCTATTGCCTAAGCTCAGTACTTAGACTTGGTCTATTCACAGTCCGGTACTCTGTAAGAGTTGATACCGAATGCTACCCATGCCACTAACGATCCATCCAAACCATCGGATGCTTCCCACGCTGATGGAGTTATTGGCTCCGTCAAAACCCAATCTACTACCCAGTCGACTGGAACGATTCAACGGACTACTTCGATGGCTGCTCCCAGCCCGACTTCACCCTCTTTTTCCCCCTCTCAAACTCAGGTCTCTGAGGTGAATGCGGTCCAATCAACCCCTTCACAACAATCTGGGGGCAAGAAGAAAGTGAGAAATAAACCAATTAAAAACAATAACGAACAACCCAAAATCCAACCGCAAACCCCTGCTGCCGGAAAACAACCACAATGAAAACCGAAATTCCCATGTCTCATCTATGGTGACGATCAATACACCTGAGACTGTCCACATTGCGATGAAGTGGCCAAGCTTTTCAAGGGAAATTCACAACCCGTTGTGCTTACTCAGCCTTTTCCACAGCAGCAATCTTTGGTTGCTCAAACCCCCACCATAGGGGGCAGTTCCAACCCACCCCATGATGAAGCTTCGACAAGCACTCACATTTCTATGTTTAACGGGGTTAATCTAACCACTCGCTCTACAACATATGACATGCTAGTTAAACCTGATAGACCGAAGACTGCTAATGGTTCTGCCCCGGACCCGTTACCATCCTCTGTTACTCCTCCATCTGCTAGCCCTCCATCCGGGCCACTTCAGATTGAGAAAACTTCGTTTGACTCCATCTTACGCCCTACTAAGAGCACCATCCGGAAATCTACCTTCAATCCTAATTCACGGGCTGCCCAAAACTACAACATTGTAGAAGATTTAGCCCAAGCCCCGTGTGCTATGTCCACCTTGGAATTTCTACAACACTGTCCCATCCAACGTAGAACGCTCTTAGCTGCTATCGACGCTTTAGATCCCGAGTCATCGAACAACCTCATGTTTAACCGCGACTCTCCTGCCAGTTATCTTTTCAAATCGATGTTGTTGTTCACAATCAACAAATTCACCGAACTATCTTGGACGAGGGAGCCTCTACTTGTGTCATGTCCTTAGCTTGTTGGAAAGGCTTAAAATCACCTACCCTTAACAAATCCCCTACGATGTTACGTGCTTTCAATGGACGAGTTTTTCATCCTCATGGATTATTACAATTCTTAGCCATTCAGTTGAGCGGAAAAACTATTACCATTGACATCGAGGTGGTCGACGCCCCCCTCGATTACAACCTATTACTCGGAAGAAGTTGGTTCTACGCTATGACTGTCATCGCCTCGTCGGTGTTTCGATGTGTACAATTCCCCCATCAAGGAAAAAATTTCACTGTCAATCAGCTTGATTTCTGTACACCCGACACTCGCATCCCTGCCACCAACAACATTCCTTTTTTGGGAGATCACCCAGTTACGTATGAAAGCATTGGTGTTGGCTTATTGAAAGATTCTAGCCTTATGGGTACTTTCCCTACACCACTTCCACCTACCACACATCATATTTCCATCGTCAATATGGTCTCGACTATGCCTTATCAATCCTTGGAATCATCTGATCCTTGGATTGTACCTAGTCCTTTGGAATTCGATGTGCTCAGTGACACTATCCCACTTAGCCCAGCCGAGGCCGCATATGTAGCTATTCAATCTGCCTCCCCCTCTTCCAACAATTCACATTCATTGGCACCCGATGCCTATTCGATGCCCTCGTGGTTGGATTCCCTATCATTTGTCATCGATTACATTTCCCACATTTTCCCTTCTAACGAATAGATTATGGAAATGCTCAGCATCAACGATTTACCTTGGGATGATAACCATCATCGATCCTCTTTTCTTCCGCCGTTGGAAGAAATTCACCGAGACATACACTCTGTCTCCCCTCCCGATGTTACCGATGCTCCGCAATCTTCTATCCTCACACAAGATACTCTCTCTGAGGGGAACATGGGTAACATCTCCACTACGATCGCGATTGACATTTCGATCAAAGAAGGTGTCGTGGAAAACATTAACCTTGGTGCTAATTGCACACCCGACGAAGTGGTCTCTTACACCGCTTTGTTTAAATAATTCTGTGATGTCTTTGCATGGAGCTACGAGGAAATGCCTGGAATCGACCCTTCAATCGTCGTGCACGAAATCAAAACTTACCCTAACGCGAAACCTGTTCGACAAAAGCTTCGCCCGGTTCATCCCAAGAAAATCGCAGCTATAAAGGCGGAAGTTGAAAAACTTCTAAAATCTGGCTTTATCTACCCTATCCCTTTGACAGAATGGGTCTCCAACCTTGTTCCGGTTGCCAAAAAAAAAGGGACCATCCATCTTTGTGTTGACTATCGAGATCTCAACAAAGCTTGTCCCAAGGACAACTACCCTACGCCCTTCATCGACCAAATCATCGATAATTGCGCAGGGAGCGTAATCTTCTCTTTCATGGATGGTTTTTCTGGATATAACCAGATTGAAATCTTACCTGCTGATCAACATAAGATAACCTTCATCTGCCCTTGGGGTAATTTTGCCTATCGAAAGCTACCTTTTAGCCTTAAAAATGATGGTGCTACTTTCCAGCGAGCCATGTCGTACGTTTTCCATGACATCAAACATATCGCAAAACCTTACCTCGACGATTTACCCACCCACTCGTCAAACCGATTCGATCACATTGATCACCTACGGGCAATTTTTCTTTGCTGTAGGTTCTACCGTATTCATCTGAACCCACACAAATGCATTTTTGCTGTCGAATCCGGTCGACTCCTTGGTTTCATTGTCTCCAAAGACGGGATCAGGGTGGATCCCTTAAAGATTAAGGCCATCCTAGCCTTACCCCCACCTACCAATTTAACCCAAATCCAAAGTTTGCAAGGCAAAGCAAACTTTCTTCGCCGTTTCATCTGCAACTATGCTGAGATCACTAAAGGATTTATGTGGTTACTGCAAAAGAACACCCCTTTCATCTGGGATGACGCCGCCCAACGGTCATTCGATGCTCTCAAGCACACTTTGACCCACGCACCTTTGTTACATTCCCCCGAATATACAAAGGATTATATCCTTTACTTGACCACCTCTATTTCCACCATTGCGATGGTGTTAGTTCAAGAAGACCCCAACGGCAAAGAACATGTGATTTATTATCTGGGAAAGAGTCTATCCGGACCTGAACTCAGATATTCTCATGACGAGAAACTGGCTCTGGCAACCGTCATCGCTGTCCAGAGGTTCCGCCATTACATATTATTACGCACCACCACGGTAATCGCAGACTCTAACCCCATGTACCACGTCTTGACACGTCAAGTACTTGGGGGAAAATATTCAAAATGGATCATCATTCTTCAAGAATTCGATCTTGAGTTTACGAAGGCTAAAGCCAAAAAATCCCTGGTGTTTGCAGAGCTTATCTGTGCTCTCCCTTGTGCCGATGAAAACATGGAACCTAGAGATTCTCTCCCCGATGAATCTCTCTTCCTCATAAGCACTTCAGATCCTTGGTATGGAGACATTCTCCTCTACCTTCAAACCGAATGTTTTCAGCCCAATGTTTCTCACGAAGAGCGTCGACGCATTCGTCACCACTCTCATCGTTATCTCATCATCGGCGACACTTTGTATCATCGTGGAATTGACACCATCCTTCGGCGATGTCTGATTCACGAGGAGGATGAACACGTTTTGAAGGATTGTCACCTTGGTGCCTGTGGCGGTCACCCTTCCAGGATGGTCACAGCCCAAAAAATCCTATGTGTCGGCTACTTTTGGCCCTCGATTTTCAAAGATTGCATCGAGGCTGTCAAAAAATTCCCACCCTGCCAAATCTTTAACAAGAAGGCACGCACTCACCCTACCGCACTGCACCCTATTATCACCATCGGCCCTTTTGCCAAATGGGGTATCGATTTCATGCAGTGTAATCCTACCTCAGTCGTGGGGCACGGTTACATCATCGTCATCGACGACTACTTCACCAAATGGGTTGAGGCTATGCCTACCTTCCTGAATGATGGTCGTATTGCAGCTCTGTTCCTTTTCAACCACATCATAACTCATTTTGGTGTACCACGTGCCATTGTCATTGATCATGGTGCACACTTCAAAAACCAGATGATGAGCGAGTTACATGTCAAATTGGGTTTTCGCCATGAAAACTCATCCCCCTACTACCCTTAGGCCAACGAACAAGTTGAGGCTATCAACAAAGTCCTAAAAACCATGATCCAACGCATGGTAGTGGAAAACAAAACATCGTGGCATTTACAACTTTTCTCTGCTCTCTGGTCCTATTGCACTTCAGTGAAAACCTCAACTGGATTCACTCCTTTCCAGTTGGTCTATGGCATTGAAGTCGTTATACCAGTCGAGTGTGAGATTCCATCACTCAAACTTAAAGTAGAACTCCTGCCCCATACTTCTGCTGAAGAAGAACGATTCGTGTATCTATCCAAGCTGGATGAAACACATCGCGATGCTAATCTCGTTAATGAGGCACATCAGAAACGAATTAAGAGTCAATACGACAAATCCGTCCACCCTCGGACTTCTGTAGAAGGAGAATTGGTCCTCATTTACGACCAAGCTCACGATAAATTGGGAACAGGCAAGTTAGAACCCCTGTGGCATGGTCCTTACATTGTGAAGCGTGCCCTACATAGAGGTGCCTATGAATTAGTAGATCATGATGGAATTTCCTTGGGAGATCCCCGAAACGGGCTTTACCTTAAAAAGTACTATGCATAGATCACCTAGCATCTGTACTTTGTACATTATTGTATTTTAGTTTGGTGTGTCTGTTTCTTTTGCATGCTCGAGTCTTTACCCTTGCCACTCATGAATGTTCTTGTGTTTTCATGCGCATATGACATCTTCCTTTCCTATATTTTTCGGGTTCACGGATGGCGCTAGCCGACATACCTGGAACATTGCTTCGGCAGCATGGGTTATCTACCAATTTGACGAGGTGGTGAGTTCAGGAGGTATCTGCTTAGGACCAACAACCAACAATATGGCAGAATATCACGCTGTCATTGGACTATTGACCCAAGCCTCCTCTCTAGGTATCTATCATATCATTGTCTACTTAGACTCCCAACTCGTGGTATATCAACTCAACCGTATCTACGCTATCTGTAGTCCTATCCTACTATGTCTCCACCTGCAAGTTCACCGTCTTGAATGAATTTTCGATTACATTGAATATAGACACATTCCAAGAGAACTTAATAGTGTTTTGGATTCGTTAGCTAATTATATCATGGATCAGTATCTTGCCCACATATAAAATTTAAGGAAAGAAAAACCGTACATTACATGTAAATTAAAACACATCACAGACATCATCATGTACAAATCATTGGCACTGTAAAAACTCGAAATTGTATATATATATATATATATATATATATATGGCATGACTGAAATGTTTTTTATTACATCAAAAAGTATGTAGAAGAGCAAAATATCGGGTCTCTAAACCCTTACAACACCGCCTGACAAGGCATACAAAATGATCACTAGAGAGACTCTAATATCTCTGCACTACATTGTGTTGCGAGTAACACATCACTGCGCACACTATGCGCCTCAGCAGAGAATTGATATTCTATGGTACTCCCATAGTGTGCCTCTGTAGATGTAAAGGCACTTCTCCCCTCCGTAGAGGAGGAATGCCCATCGTAAGGCCTTGGAGGTTTCTTTCAACCTCCCGGAGACCTATCACTGGGACTACCGGATCTGCTACAACCGGGATGCCCCCGCGACGTCCTGGTATCGGTATATTGGTCAGGCGCACTGCTCCCTTGTCTGCATGTTGAAAAAAATGCATCTGTTAAAACTCTTCCACATACCCAAAAAAATATATATATATATATATACATCAAAAACTTTAAAAACAAAAACTAGACAAGGTATGGCTCAGCCTTTTACCTGACACATCCCAGTCTTCCCCCGCGGGTAAAATCAAATCCATGCTCCCATGGAAATCTACCTCAACATAAGGGAAGTCCTCTATCCAGAGATACTGTTGTCTCAACCAGGCAAAGAAATCGCCATTGAAACGGAACTCTCACTACGATACTAGCCTTGGAGACAGACTAGTCCACCTCTCCATCCTCGGTTCATCCACTGGTCGCACCGCCAGTGCTATCTGAGGCTGCATCTAGGGGATGCGCTCTAGAAAAAATGAAACTAGAAATCAGCCATAGTCAAACTGCTTCTGTTCCGTTCGGCACCGTGAAACATGTTCCTTCACATTTTGAAGGAACCCTGCACTCCAGTTGAACAGTGTTGGTTCCAAACACTGAACACCATAAGCCACCTGCGATCTTGATGCCAGATGCACGCTAGTACTACCTGTCACGCTCGTGATGGCAAACAGTATAGACCAGAGGGGTAGCTCTCAGATATCCTTGATAGTTATCCCACCCCCTACCAATATTTCTCCTGGTATACAGTGGCGTGCCAGATACACATCCACTTGTTCAGGTAGCGCCCTCTGCCCGGAAAAAGATATGGGGACCCCTTTTTTCGAGAGGCCAGTCAAAAATACATGTCTTCTAACTCAATGGTTAAAAGCTATGTTCCAATTTGGAATCCTTGCTCTGCAACATCCCATAGGTCGATCATATGCTCAAGCAATAAAACCTCTTTCTTCATTTTTTGCAACTTGAAGAATTTGAGTAAACCACAATCTCGCAATGCGGCCCGTGTGCGGGGACTCCGCAAGGAAGCTAAGTCATCCATCTCATGTTCTCTTTCTTTCCACTCGATCATGGTCGCCGAAGTTACCTACAAAACAAAAAACAAAGAAATTCATTATTTCCACGTTTTGGCAATTTCGACAATTTTCAAAAGCAATTTAAAACATGAAATAAGATGCCCACATCATTTAAAAGTGACCACACCCTCTTTTATAATCACCATGCCCTTCCCTAGCCATTTAACATTCATCAAACAACAATAAAGACGTTTTAAAATCAAAACGACTTTGTGGCTGCGTGGGCATGCGTGGGGGTTTTCTCATGGATTCCTTGCCAAAAAACGACCTATCTAATTTACTATTGGGGCGTTGGCATCTTAGCCATCATTTTCTAGAACGTTTTTGAAAAAAGAATCCCACTTTTATATTGATTTTCAAAGAGGCCGATTTGGTTCTGTATGGGGCAACTTAGGGCTTCATATTTTAAAATAAATGATGCTATAAAAATGAATACTAAACCATGTAATTGAAAGAAGAAGAGATGGATATCTACCTGGTCTGAACGGCAAGAAAAATGATCAACCGTAGCTCCGACATAAAATAAAACAAGATCCACTCCAAAATGAGATTCTCCACTACTCTGAAATCTCTGTGCAAAATGAAATGGTAAATGAAGTTCTCAATGAATTGTTATTTATAAATTTTCATTTTTCATAAGGTATTGTCATTTATGGGTTTCTCTAATAATATGCTAGCTTCACTAAACCCCGGTTTGTAGTTTTGGCATCGCAGGCTTCCTGGCAGTCCTGATGGATAATTCACCTTGTTGCACTTATGAGCATAGTCTTATTTTGTTCTCGAGCTCGACAATATGAGAATGAAACCGGGTAAAGTTTTATCTCTTTTTCGGACCCGTACAGATATACGAACACACAAAAAAGGAACCCCCCTGGAGTCATCTTTAAACCCTTTTCAGACTCTCTAAATATTAAAAGATTGTCAAGTGATCTTGCTTCCTTTCACACTCGTTAAAAGTTCAGAAAGGGCATCTTTCAAGCGATAGTTTCTCTCTTTTTCGGTCTCGTTAGACTACTATATGAAAAAGGAACTGAGAGAGTTCTCTTTTAAGTGTTTTTCCAAACTCTATAATCCCAAAAAACCTTCGATTTTTCTGTCTTTGGACTCGTTAAAGCACACATCGACAGACCCATATGGGACCAAACCCTTACTTCTTCCGGTTCGTTAAACAAAGGAAGAGGAACTTATCGAAGGTGAGTTATATTGAGCATGTGTTATCCTCCTCGAGCTCATTAAATCAAAAAGAGGTACTCGTCTATCTGGATGGGGGAAAAAAGATTGAAAGGAGCAAGCCAAGCAGTCTCTTGAGAATGTTATCCAACAATTCTTAGAGTCGCCCGTGAACACGACACTTTGTCGTTTGCACACATCATAACCCACTGAACCTCTGCTCTGAGCCAAACCTTTGAGTTCCTTTCACTCCTTTGGGTCACCCGACGCAAGTCACCGTATCCACTGCATAAGTGTTGGTCCATGTCATGTTTTTCTATTGTGCCTCAGTGTTCAAGGGAAGTATCCGCCTTGAGAGTTAGCCATCCCAAATATCTTGCCTCAAAGTCCGTATCAGTCCATGTCCATTTGATCTACAAATTACATCTCTATGTCTATTTCGTGTCGTTGATGGGGGATACATCAAGGCCCTCCCTCGACGAGTCTATTCCTGTTGACTCCAACACATTATCCAGGAATTAGGCTTAGAAACCAGTTAGTACTTTGGGACCTGCATGCCTCAATGGCAGGCCTCCTCAAATTCGACAGTAGGTTTACATCATTGACCTCTGATCGGATGATTCCACGGATGTTCGACTTCAGCTCATCTATTCACAATCGGTGGAATGTATTAGGGTACCTTGGGAATCATTGGCATTAATGGTGATATCACTCGCACTTGTTAACGGTTCACACCATTGACCAGTAATCAAGTGGTTTCTGCCATGTTCGACATCAGGACATCTATTGGCATGGTTAGATTCGTACCATATTGGGATAAGTAAAAATACCCTGGGTTGGGTAATCACCTTGATATATGATTTTCCCAGGTTGCGAAGGAGTTTTTATTGGACAAATGACACATACATTGTCACATAGATCCACCTTGTATTGGTCGTGGCTATGTCTTGTCATCCCGTAGATCCACTGTGTATTTTTCGTGGCTATGATCAGTCCGAGTCATCAGAGTATATATCCACATTGTATCTTCGGTGGCTATACCTTTTTATCAATACAATTATGGATCCACAATGTATTTTATGGCGGCCATATCTTGCAAGTCTTGATCACCCAAGGATAGGTATGCCTACCTTGGGTTTTGAAATATGTCATGATATTTGTTGGGTGATTGTGTGCAGCTTCCGTCAAGTTCTCCGAGTCTATACCCTTTCTTGAATGTCTACAAAGCATTTCAGTTATCAGTTCGCATCTTCTAACTTCATACTTTGGGGGCCATTCTGTTACACCTCAATATTGCTCACTTTGATAAGTGTCGTAAGTGTCGCATGATCCTCTCAACTGTCGCAAGTGTCGCATGACATTCGCAAGTGTCGCAAACATCAAACAAGGCATACTATCATGATGATGACACCAAAGAGACATTTATAATAGCTCAGACACTTGGTTTGGAGGAGAAGGAATGATTAACTGAAGTCAAGGAACTCTTAACACCCGAGAAGAGCTCTTAAACAAAGGTTCTGAGGGTGAGCGCTCCCCTATATCAGTCTTAGGAGCGCTGGCACTCCCCTATAAGGCCTCAGGGAGCATTATAACACTCTCCTGCCCCTCTGAAGGAGTGTTATCCACCTTTGGAGCGCTGGCACTTCCCTCAAGCTTCTTAGGGAGTGCTACAACGCTCTGATGCCCATTTTGAGGGAGTGTTGCCTAATCTGAGGCAGTAATTGGTCCGTTGAGGAGAATAAAGGGAGGATCTTTCAAGTTTAGAAGGTAGTTGCATTCAAATTCTTGGTTCCATCAGGAGATCCCTGATCTAAGGAGGAGGTTCCTCAACTTGTTCTAAAGATAACTCAAGAGGTTAAGCTCCTCTTAACCTATATAAGCAAGCTCTATGATGGTGAAAAAGGAGGAGGAATTGCTAGCATGAAACCTATGATCTCATAGGAAATACATAGTCATTTGAAGGAGAGTGATCAGTGAAGCTGCTAATATCCAGGTTGTGGATCTGTCGAGAAAGGGTTATACGAAGGGGACTTGACGAAGCTGTCACATTCGCATCTACGATTGTAAGTACTGTTGTCGTTATTCTCATTAATATGACATGCTTGGCCTGTTTCTTTCTAGTTTGTGTCTGATTTTACATGAACCTATCATTGATAGATAGATCTGTTTTCAAGCTAACATCAATAGAGTAGGAAGTGGTCGTACTTTGTTTGTCTACATGACTCAGCAAGGAGCGAGAGTTTGGATCTCGATTTGGAGTGTGCAAGGACAAACGTCGATTAAAAGGTACCTCTATCATCCTTCCTTCTCATGCATTAGTTTGTGTAGATCTGAAAGGAAGTCAGTGTCCACGTTAAGCATTTTCTATATTAGAGTTAAGGTCTAGCTCTTTGGGGCAATCTACCTGTCCGCAGGGAGATTTTCCTACAACATACATCTCATGCTTAACTGGTTTTCTCATATTTCAAGCTACATGTTCTTTATTGTCCCTTGTCTTCTTCTCTTTCATCTCTCTTATTTCTCTATGTTATTGATCTTCTTGATCCTACACCTTTTCCATGTACCTCATCTCTTTTCATTGTTCCATTCCTAAAACTGCTTTCCCAACACTGGACCAACAATTTCTCTGTCTGCTAGATTATCCCAACTCATGGGAGTCTTACATTTTCTGCCATACAATGTTTCAAACAGACTCATCTTCAATGAGGTTTGATACCCTATATTGTATTAAATTCAACTAAATGAATATAATATTCCCACTTCGATGGTTGATCCATCACACACATTATAAGCATTTCCTTAATTATCATGTTAGTCCTTTCTATTTTCCCATATGAATATGGATGATACATTGTACTAAGATTTAGATTTGTTCCAAATCCTTTGAACAAACCTTTCCAAAAAATTTAAGTATACTTTGGATATCTATTTGAAACTATTGTCTTAGAAACTCCATGTAACCTGGTAACTTCCTTTATGAAAATCTATGCAATATTTGTTTTCTTATGTGTAGTCTTTACTAGAACAAAATTTGTTGCTTTAGTCAATTTATCTACCACCACTATGATGTAATCATGATGCTTCACTATTCTGGTAAGCTTAGTAATAAAATCAATTGTAACTACTTCCCACTTCCATTCTAGAATGGAAAATGGCTATAGAAAACCTACTGGGTGTCTATGTTATGTATTTACCTTTTGGCATTCTAGACATCTGGCTATGTAATTAGCCACTTCCTTCTTCATTCCTGGAAAAAAGTATTGGCTTCTCACAACTGCAATTGTCTTCTGATATCCTGGGTGCCCCAAAAATGGCACATTGTGTATTACCTTCAGAACTGTCATTTTCAGCTCATTTGAATTCGACACATATACGTTTCCCTTGTACATGTGAATTACATATTCTTTCATATATAAAAATTAAATTTATGTTGAAAATTACCTTGTTGTGTTGTTTCTTTTATTTTCACATATTGTTGATATGATTTTGCTGCTACAATAATGTGATATTTCAAATATGGCATGTACATGATGACGGTTTCCACATGCAATTCATGAGCACTCATGTTGAGTGCATCAACTACTTGATTTTTTTTTCCTTTTATATGCTTAATTTCAAAGTCATATTCACTCAGAAATTCCATCCATCTAGTTTTTCTAGAATTTAGTGTTGGTTATCCAACCAAATTCTTCATACCGGCATGTCCTTAGTTTGAACTTCTTACCGATAAGGTAATTCCTCCACATTTCTAATGCATGTACAATCACCGCTAACTCCAAGTCATGTGTAGCATAATTATTCTCGTGCTCTTTTAATTTTTTGGAATCATAGCATACCACATGATACCTTTGACTAAGAACTCCATCGAGTCCTTCCTTGCATGCATTGGTGCACACAACAAAATATTCATTTGGATATGTAATCTTCAATATTGGCACACTTGTCAATATTTCCTTCAACTATTGAAAACTCTCTTCACACTTGGAATTCCATTCAAATTTCACTCCCTTATTTTGCAAGGAAGTGATTGGACTTGCAACTCTTGAGAACCCTTTTATGAATCTTTGGTAATAACTAGAAAGACCCATGAATTATCTAACCTATGTCACAATATTTGGCACTGGATATCCTCTAATGGCCTCTCTCTTTTTAGGGTCAACTTCTATCCCTGTTGTTGAAATTACATGCCCCAAGTAGTGAATCTTCTTTTGGTAAAAGATGCACTTCCTTAGCTTAGCATACAATTTATGCTCTCTTAAACATGCAACACCATTCTTAAATGTTTCTCATGTTCCTCTTTTGATTTAGAATAGACGAGGATATCATCTAAGAACATAATCACAAAATTGTCTAGGTACTCCCTAGACACTTCATTCATCATGCACATAAAAATTGTTGGGGCATTTGATAGCCCAATTGGCACTACCATGAATTCATAATGCCCATATCTTGTTCTCAATTTCATCTTGTAAATGTATTCTTCATTTATTCTTATTTGATGATAGCTCAATCTCAAGTCAATCTTCGAAAATATTCTTGCACCCTTCAGCTGATCAAATGAATCATCAATTCTTGGAAAATGATACTTATTATTTATGGTAACCTTATTAAGTTGTATAAAATCAATACACATCCTTAAGGTTCCATCCTTCTTCACAAAAATAAATGGGGTTCCCCAAGGTGACACACTTGGGTGTATGTACCCCTTCTTCAAAAGTTCTTCAAGTTGTATCTGCAACTCTTTTAGTTCTAATGTTCCCATTATGTAACGTGTCTTAGAAACTAGGGCAACTCCTGACACCAAATCAATAGAGAAATCAATGTCTCTTTTTGGTGGCAGTCTCGTAATTTCTCTAAAAACATCTTCAAAAACCCTCAAAACTGGATGGTATTCAATGCTTTCCACTTTTTCTTTGGCTTCCTCCTCCATATGGGCTGCAAAAATTTGACATACTTTCATGAAGCTCTTGTTCAACTACATAACTGAAATATCTCTAATAGATACAACTCTTGGAATGCCTCGAATCTTTTCTTGCTTCCCTTTCTTATCAAGACATGTGATTTTCTTGTTGTAAAAGTCTAGGACAACATGATGTTTCTCCAACCATTCCTTTCCAATTAGAAAATCGTATGATCCCAATGGTATGGTGTCTATATCCACCTTTGTATTGAGTCCATTCATGTCTATTAGAAAATATTTAACCAACTCATTGATTTTCCTCTAGCCCCCATGGCTAACTAAACTAATCAAGATTTATTATGGTTACTTCTTTGAAAGAGAAATATTTCAACAATGTTAGCATTTATGTAACTATGGATGGATCCATAATCAATTAAAATTTCTATGAGATCATTATTTATCTTACCTTCCACTTCAATAATGGTAGATTGGTATTTATCTTGCTTGTTATCCAAGGCTGCATAAATCATTGACACGTTCCTGCCCATGTCTTTGTTGAAGGAAAATCTCCCTGCAGACAGGTAGATCTCCTCAAAGAGCTAGACTCTTAACTCTAAGACAAAAAGTTCTTATCATGGTCACTGACTTCCTTTTAGGCCTACACAAACTAATGCATGAAGAGGAAGGAGGAAAGACGTACCTTTCACCGACGTTTGTCCCTGCACGCTTCGAGTTGAACTCCGATCTTGAGCTCCTCGATAAGCCCTGTAGACAAACAAAGTACAACCACTTCCTATTCTATTGAGATTAGTTCAAAGCAGACCTATCTACTTAGAGACAAATTCATGTAATGTCAACCACAAATTAGAAAGAAACAAGCCAAGCATATTACATTAATGAGGACAAAACGTTACTTACAACCATAGATGGAATGTAGCAGTTTCATCAAGTTCTCCTTGCCTAACCCTTTCTCAAAAGCTCCACGATCAGAATGATGATATCTTTGTTGATTAGCCTCTACTTCACTGTGGATCACTTATGAGATCATAAGTTTGGTATCATTCTTCATCCAGCTCCCCTTTCACCATGAGAAAGCTTGCTTATATAGCCTTGGAGAGGCTCAACAACTTGAGATATCTTTGGGGTGAGTTGAGGATTTTCCTCCTTCAGTTAGGGATCTGCCCTAATATCATGGCTTGATTGAGTATTCCAATCCAACTACCTTCTAAGAGTGAAAATATCCTTCCCCCATTCTTCTCAACAAATCAATTGTTGCCCAAAATAGGTAGCGCTCCCTCAAAAGGGCACTCAGAGCGTTATTGTTAGAAAAATAGGACCATGGAGCAATAAAATAAAACAAATGCGGAAATAAAACATAGAAGATACACAATACAAGAGAGACACAGATTTACGTGGTTCACCCAGTGTGGGCTACATCCACCAGAGAAATTGCCAGGTCCTTTCTTTATTATTATCCAGCAAAATGAAGGGATACAACCTACAGCAAAACCCGTTGTAACTTCCTCTTCTTTCTCTCACAGTCTCCTCTCTCAGAATACAATACTCGCCAAACTACATAGCCGCAATACATTTCCCTCATAAAAGAGGGTTGCCTTCTAGGGCAAAAAACCCTAACATAATCTCTATCATTAGATCTGCGACCTTATAATGAATGGTCCAGATTTACAATGAAATTACAATATACTTTTACAAGG
>ML838424.1:0-35863 GCA_009831015.1 Picea engelmannii | reverse complement strand
TTTTTCTTTCCACTAGATTTAGAACTTGAACTTGAAGAAGAAGGAGAAGAAGGAGGTGTTGATGGAGGTGAAGGAGGAATCTAAGGATGGTCCTCTTCCTCTTCACTTTTTCCCTTTGAAGAATCACCCAAAACTGGTCTCTTTCATTCCAAATAATATGTGTACAAGACTTTCACCATCTCCGACATAGCAAGGAATGTTTTCCAGAACTCTTTCTCATCTTGAGAAATTCCTTCTTCCGATGCCATCTTCTCGTTGTGAAAAGCTCTTTTTCTCAATCCAATTAATGGATTCTCTACAACAAGCTCGCCTTCACCACGTTGTAGATTTTCCCTGGTTAACATGCAACTCAAATCCAAATGTCAACTAGCTCTGATACCACTTGATCCGTAGGATCTTTTAATGACTTATGGTTGAGTTTTAATTTTGCATGCGTTAATTAACCATTTGAGAAAACTTAGTGAAGAATGAGGAAAGAAAAGGAATTATAACATACATATACACATTTGTAGATCTGAAATGAAAGAATAAACAGCAAACCATAACATGCAGATTGATAACGGAGTTCTGCACAACTTTGCCTACGTCTCCGGGCCTTTTCTCTGTGGGGGAGGCTTATTTATTTCTGCTCAAAAGCTCAAAAGTACATCACTACAATGAAAAATGGCTACAAGACTGATCTGTTCATGTTCTTCCAGATCTCTATAACCATGCAAAGAAAACGGCACGCAAAACGGACGTCCGGAGCTCCCAGAAATGGTCCGACAACGTCTCCTCCTCAAAAGCTTCTCTGCATCAAAATGGCTTTGGCTTGGCTTCTCCTCAGCATCATTCTGCTCTGAATGCCCCCAAAAGTTGTCCCCATGGTCTCAAAAAGGCCTTGGTTATATAGTTGGGAAGGTAGTTTCTCATCTCCAACTTCCTCCAAGAAGTTAGGCTCCAAAACTACCCAATAACTCCCCAAAATGGATTAATTACATTAAAAATGGCTTAACAATAATTAAAAACCAACATTTGGTTATAAAAAAACCACTTTGTAACTATAATATTGAACTAATTCGGGCATAAGCCCCCCGAGCCTGGGCGCACGCACCTTCTGCATGGTCATATGCTTTTAATAAGGCTAAGCGCTAGCCCAAAGGGCTAAGCGCTGGCCCCAAACTGTGTGGACACCCGGTCATATGGAATATAATAAAACCCATGGGCTAAGTTTCAATTCCCGCACACACAAAAAGGGTCGGGCTATATGTTATATAACATGGTCATATATATACAATGCAACGACCACGGGCCGGGGCTAAGCCCCGGCCCGACCCCCCGCCAACGGTCATATAACTTAAAGTTAAATATATTGTTTCTCGCATACATAACAAGTCACAAGCGGTGGTCTATTGGTTGGATAGCGCTTGCGAAGGCGCTAGGTGGAGGAGGAGGTCACCAGTTCGAATCCGGTCGACTACAAACACTTTTGATTAACAAACCAAAAACCAAATATCGGGGTGCCACGTGGCAGCCCATGATTGGGCCACGTGGAACCTAATCACTTGCCAAATAAACGCCACATGTCAGCAAACAATTCACTCAAAACCTGCCAATCGATGACTACCACGTCATACCATGTCACCTTGCCACGCCAGCCCTGCCATACGGCTCTGTCACCTGCCACGTCATCCATGCCACGTGTCACCCTTCCAGTGGTGACATGTGTCACCTCCGGATAGGTCCATCTGTACGTCGAAATGTCCAAAACTGCCTACCACGTGTCGCCTGTACGAACCTGCCATGTGTCATTTGTATGCACTTTCCACATCAGCATACGAACATGCCATGTCAGCGTCCGTACGGACTGTACGGACTGCACAGTCAACAATTTTTTTTGCCTGTTTGACTTTTCGGACAGAATGCGATATCTTCTCCATACGGACTCCGTTTGACAAAGTAAATATACCACCGGAATTAGGAAGACGAGATGGACGCAATGGCATAGGTTTCGTCACATTCCGAGAACTTTCATTTTTTAGCATTTTTCAAGCCTTGTCAGGCTTCTGGATCTGATTTCGGATCACTTAACCATTCAATTAGTAGATCTTACAAAGGGGAAGGAGAAGCGGGAACAGGTATGGTGTACCAAGTGTAGGAGTGAAGACCACCATAAGGACAAATGCCTTGCTTTTACGTAGTGTTTGGAAATTGGAGCACTGAATCCATTACCAGGAGGAGGATACTATGAGATATGAAAGACCTGGGGAAATCATCTGACGCAGTGTCCATTACTACAGAAATACCAAAGTACGTCAAGGAATTTATTTTGTAACTTTTGCAAGTCAGTAGGGCATGAAGAGAAGGATTGTCGCACATTCGATTTGATGAGAGAGCGCACTTCAGATATGTATAGAATTCAGGAGGAGAATGATGCGACAGAAGGAGGAGGTCCACATTATAATAGCCAAAAAGGCCTTAATCAAGGAATTTGAGGATTTTTCCGAGCTCAAGGCAGAGGAAATTTTGGCAGATGAGGTAGAGGTCCAATAATCTCCTACAATTGTAATCAACCGAGACATTTAGCTTGTGACTACTCAAATTCTTGTACAACATGCACGTATTGTAGAGAACTAGATCATGCGATAGAATATTGTCCTCAACTACTTGAGAAGTGGCAGGAAAGAGGGAATCAAAACCAAAATTTGAATCATAATGTCCAAAAGATACTAGTAGAGATACATGACAAAGGACTTAGAATAGCAGTTGTCACCCGTAGATGAGCTAGAACAGGGGTTGATGTGATGAATGGAGGGAGAGAGGTGGATCAATGGGTGAAAAATTAGCAGGGCCTATACCAATGTTTGACCCACAAAAAGAAGAAGAAACATAAGATATACTAGGACCGGATTCGATAGCATCGACATCATCTGCACCTCCTATGATTGATATGCCTCTGGCTTATGATCATACTATCTCATAACGTCCTCTTGAGAAGTTAATTACTTTAAGAGAATTTTTGAAAAGTTGTTTAGAATTGATGAAAGATGAAACTGCGATGAATTCATTATGTAAAATGATTGATCATTTTTCACAAGAGAGGGAATTTCCTACCACGTAGAGGATAGTGAATCAGGTATTGTGAAAAAAGAGGACCAATGGAGAGTTCAGACCAAGTGCGAAGATTGGATAATATGATGTAGAAAATATCACTTTAGACTTGGGTTCCTATGTAAATGTGTTACCAAAGAAAACACGGGAAATGATGGGAAAACCCAAGTTAATTTGATCTCTCGTCCAGTTGATATTGGAAAATCAACAAAATATAATACCAATTGGTTGATTAGTAGGGATACCTATGAGTATATATGGGGTGCACAGTGTAGAAAATTTTGAAATCATCGATATCGTGGATGATAGCCAGCCATATCTAGCACTAATGGGGTTAGAGTGGGCCTTTGACAATCAAACAATTATTAATTTGAAGAGGAGAAAAATGATCTTTGAGGTCAGAGGCTTAAAATTTACCACGCTATTAGATCCGACAAAAGGAACAAGGTACATAGAGCCAACAAAGGGGAACGAAATTAAAAACTTGTATAATATGTCTGTGCGAAGGGATGACTATGTTAACCCCACTACAGATGGTGCACTAAGTTGGAGAAGAATTAGTTTGTATGCGTCGGACTCAGAGGAAGGTATGGAACATTGGAAGCAGAGGATGCATGAATAATCCACCAAACCATTTGCTCGCATTACTCGATCATTGTGTTGGATTGGAACGGAGCTATGTGCCCCACCTAAGTATGATTGTTTGACTAATATGGAATATTTTGTAAATGTGTTTGAGTTAAAGAGACCCGAAGAACAAATATTATTGGAATTAGATGTATCCTTGAAAGCTATGCTATCCAAATGGTGGGCTTCACATAAAGAATAAATAAAACACTGGCAGCGGTGTAGAAGATTCATGCAAATCATATTTGGCACTGAGGTGGAATGGACTTCGCAGAAGTATGCAGGATTAACTGACCCGACAAAACACATTGCGCAGTGTAGAAACATATGAAGTTCAACACCGAAGAAGGAATGGACACATATGTTCATACATACATTAGATACAATTCCAAATAATTGGTACCTGGAACTAGAAATGTGCATAGAAAAATCTGATTGGGACCATCTAATTGAAAGGTTTAAGGTGACATTTACTTTTTAACATGAATATCCATTACTAAATGCAGCCTTGCAGGCCATTAGAAACAATTTGTTTCCAGAAGAAGAGTCGATGAAGGTATTATCTGTCTGTAGTGCGCATAGAGCTTCTATGATTGTTCATGAATTACTGGAATGTTATAATGTTACTAAAAAAGAACCAGATGAGGAACTGAGGGGGAACACGCAGTAGAAGGTTCAAATCTTGAATATGTTGCATAAACACAGCCAATAAAATCATGGAAGGTAAATATTAGAACAAAATAAAGTACAAAGTTTGCGCAGATAGGTGATTACTCGAATGATGAAATTGTGGAGAAGATTGCAGACTTACTACGTGAGTACCAAGATCTATTCCCAACCACGTTTTCAGAGATGAAGGGGATAGTTGGTGAGCTAGGAGAAATGAAGATCCCTTTGAAACCATATGCTAAGCTAGTAAGACAGAGAACCTACAGGCTCAATCTGAAGTATAAAGAGAAGGTAAAGGCGAAGATAGACCGAATGTTAGAAGAAGAAATCATTGAACTAGTGGTGGAATTAGAATGGATAAGTCTTATGGTATTGCAGGATAAGAAAACAAGGGGAATCAAGGTTTGTGTAGACCTAAAAAAGATAAATGATGCATGTCTGCATGATCCATTTCCAACATCGTTCACAGAAAAAGTGATAGAAAATGTAGGAGGGCAGGAGGCTTATTCTTTCACAGATGGATTTTACAGGATACCACCATATAAAGATTGTGTAGGAAGACAAATATAAGACTACCTTTTCAATAGAATGGGGAAACTATCAGTATACAATAATTCCTTTTGCACTGAAGAATGCACCGGCAATTTTCTCAAGAGTACTTGTCGCAACCTTTAAGAAGTTTATTCACAAGTTCCTTGAAGTTTACTTGGATTATTGGATTGTCTTTAGTCTATTGAAAGATCACATAGAAGTACTCAGGTTGATGTTGGATAGGTGTAGACAATGTTAGATCTCCTTGAATTTGAAGAAATGTATTTTCTTCATTCCTTTTGGAATCTTGTTAGGGCATGTGGTATGTAAGCAGGGATTATTAGTGGATCCTGCCAAGATTGCAATAATTTTGGATTTACAACCACCCACATCAGTCAGGAAGTTGAGGGAAACCATGGGTCATATAGGATACTAAAAGAAGTTAATTAAGGGTTATGCACATATTACAACACCTATGGAGAAGTTGTTGAAGAAATAAGCTAAGTTTTGGTGGAATGAGGATTTTCAGAAAGGTTTGGATACATCGAAGAAGAAGTTAGTAACTACACCAATTTTGATATTTCCAGATTGGGGAAAGGAATTTCATATTCATGTGGATGCATCATCCATAGCTTTAGGCAAAGTATTATCTTAGCCAAGAGAAGGATACATAGACCATCCCATTTCATTTTCAAGAAGGAAACTGTCAACAAAAACTCATAACTATACTACGAAAGAACAAGAAGGGTTAGCTATGGTATATGTGTTGCAGAAGTTTAGACACTACTTGTTGGGTTCTCATTTCAAAATGTACACAGAAAATTTTTCACTGAAATACTTAGTCAACAAGCCAATGTTGGGGGCAAGAGAATATGCAGATGGTTATTGTTATTCCAGGAATATGATTTTGAGGTTGTTGTGAAACGAGGGAAGTTGAATGTAGGACCAAATCACTTATTGAGAATACTTTCAGGAGAAGAGGAAAGGAATCTAGATGACAGTTTGTTAGATGTTCAATTATTTGCAGTCAAAATGGTGGATGACTACTTGGTAGATATTGTGTTGTTTTTAAGTACAGGAATGGCTTCGTCAAACATGACAGTTGCAAAGAAGAAACAATTAGTGGTTAAATCATAAGACTATCAGTTAATTGCTAGGAACCTATAAAAGTTACATGCAGATGGGATATTACGACGATGTGTGGTAGAGCATGAAATACCAATCATATCATCAGAAGTGCATGAAGGTGTTGTGGGAGGACACTACACAGGT
The DNA here is from genome assembly GCA_009831015.1 of Picea engelmannii. NCBI lineage: Eukaryota > Viridiplantae > Streptophyta > Pinopsida > Pinales > Pinaceae > Picea > Picea engelmannii. The sequence continues at coordinate 29,674 of ML838424.1, read as the reverse complement.
AAAGAAACCACGCATAAGATTTTGTGTGCAGGGATAGGGTGGCCCACACTTCACAAGGATGCTAAAGAATACTGTTAGACATGCGATGTTTGTCAAAGGGTGGGAAATCCATATAGAAGGGATGATATTCCCTTGCATCGATAGATTACACTGCAAGCATTTGATAAATGGGAAATAGACTTTGTTGGCTCTATCAACCCACCTGCAATAAGATCTAGAGCTAGGTATATAATCACTATGACAGAGTATTTGACCAGATGGGAAAAAGCAACATCAGTTATAGACTGTAGCGCGGAGACTGTTGAGCGGTTCTTGTTTGAGAATGTAGTGACAAGGTTTGGATGCCCGCACATTTTACTTAGTGACCAAGGAACACACTTCTTGAATAAGACAATTGCAACATTGACTAAGGAGTTTCTAATTCATCATAAGAGGAGAACATCGTATCACCCTTAGGAAAATGGGATAGTAGAAGCCTTTAATAAAATTTTGGAGAATGCACTAACAAATATATGCAACGTAGGGAGAGATGATTGGGACTTAAGAGTTCCTATAGTATTATGGGAATATAGGACCATGAGAATTTTTTTTACATGACATACACCTTTCAGTTTGGTATATGGGAAATAAGCATTAATGTCGATGGAGTTTATTGTGCCTAGTCTACGTGTTGTAGCAATGATTGATCTGTCAGGATCTAGCGTAGTAGAGGAGAGATTGTCACAATTGTTACAACTTGAAGAGGAACGATTTGTCGCATGATTCTATCAACAACTTCAAAAGGCATGGGAAAAAGCATGGCATGCTAGATATATCAAGAAGAAAAGACTCCAAGTAGGAGACTTAGTACTTTTATACGACATCAGGTTCATGCAACACCCAGGGAAGTTTAGAATGCACTGGTTAGGTCCATATGTGATTAAGTATGTGACAAAAGCAGGTGTTGTGCAGCTAGAAACGTTGAATGGAGAATTCTTGGGAGGATTGATGAATGGAAGTCAGCTGAAAATCTACAGAGGTGGCGGACAACTTGGGCATTGATCTGAGTTGCGCAAGAACACATGTACCATAGTAGTTGTACTATAGTAGGAAAGAAAGACATAGAAAAAGAAAGAAGAAAGTATAAAATGGAAAAAGACATAAAAAGGGGAAAAATAAAAAGAAAAAAAAGCGCATAAAAGAAGTGAGTGTCGTGAAGATGGATAAAATTGTGTCAAGCGGGGAGATTACACACAGAAGTGAGGAACTATACAATGAATGACCAAATAGGACAAAGATACTATGCAGAACAGGACTGACAGGACTGTTAAAAGCATTAAAGGGAGGAAACAACGATTAAAGAGTGATAATGACAAGTCATAAAGATGACACATAGCTATAAATGGAAAAATTCATGATGATGAATCCTGATTCAGATTTGAAACGTCGACGACGAAATGATACCAACTGTGGATTATCCGAAAAACACATGCGAAACTCCTCACCACAGAAACTTAAAAATGGAAAAATTCGTCCAGGATCATGACAGACTGGCGGTATGAGGAAAAAATACAATGAAGATATGGTAATAAAGTAGCATTAAATCAAGCATACATTACACCACTGGAGGATTAGACAGTTAATTCAGGTGCGAAGGGAGGTAGAAACCTGTCAAAGGGACACAAAATCCATGAGGGTTTGAAAAACATTGGTCAATTGGAGTTAAATGTGAGTAAGAGAGAGCCGAGAGCAGAGTTGCAGGGATTGAGAAGAACCACATAGCTGAAGTAGTGGTTGCCTACTAATCAGATTATAGAAATGACACCACCAAAGCAAGCAACCTCAGTACCAAAGAAAACATGAACAAGAGTGCAAACAATAGAACCATAGGTTGAGGAGACTCCGGGAGCATCATCATTGGAGCCAAGGTTTCCCCAAGACTACATTCCGTCAAGGAAGGATGATGCACCAGAAGTGACATTATAGAAGACTTCTAACTACCAATTGGTGACCCCCGACATACCAGATATGGTCATCATTGACGAGGACATGTTAGGGAAGGTGTCGCAACTCAATTATGTGGACCATGATATCACAGACACAACGAAGTTCCCTGAACTTGTGACACACCAATACTTGGATCTAAGAATAGACCCAACAAAAAACCAGAGCATACATGTGCCCAAGGTATGGGCTAGAGGTTTGGAGTGAGCAGGCATACTCAACCCAGTCGACATCCCAGAATCTGATAAGAGCAACAAGGTGAATGCATGTGTTAAGCTCCTCTTAATTTGCATGCATGGTAGCTATTTGTGGTTGGACAAACCAATATCAATAGACACAGACCTAATTATGAGGATCATTGGCTTACCATCATAAGGGGGAGATCCCACCCTACTGTTTTCCGACAAAAGAATGACAAAAATTTATCAGATTCCATGAGATAGAATTTTCGCAGAGTTAGAGGGGTGCATGGGTTGGATGTGCCGAGCATATGTGACCCAACTTTCATAGTTGTGATGCAAGAATTAGCATGTAAGTTGCAACAGAAATGCAGAAAATACCAATAGCCAAAAAGAGTGATAGTTGTGATGGAGAAGTGTGTTGAATGTGTCTCAATGAGATGGGTGCCCTTCTTATTAAACCAATTCCTTATCACCTGTGCAGAAGCACATAATAGAGGCATGTAATTCCACTATCAATGGCTACTAATTTTTCTTGTGTTCATAGCATGGGAGGAGCTGAAGGATGCGTAGTTATTGGGTCTAAGAGGGAAGCCATGCTTTGAAAATAAGTATCAAAACTTCTAGTACACTAATAAAAAATGATGATAGACATACACCAACATGGATTTCTTTCTTTATGGTGAAAGGATTTGAAAGTGCATCAAGGATACACCCCCACATTTCATCACAACTGGTATATGGGTACTCCCTGATGCATAGTTCTGGGAAGAACAACATCATATCTATGTACAAGCAAAGAAGGACCCGAGAGAGGAATGGATCCAGATGAAGTACAAGATCACAAAAGAAGACATCCAACTGATCATGCAGGATTGGGATCCAGATTGGAAGGTTCCTTCGAATAGAACAGATATGGAGAACCCTGACAACAAAGAAGAAAAATAGGTAAATGATCAAGGAAATGGACAAGGTAATGATGTAGATGATGCGCAAAACACAGTCCCAAAAGTAGGCAATGCACTGCAGACAGTCCCAAAAGAAGGAGGGAAAAGAAAAGACAAGGGTAAGGGGCCCGCCTCATCTACGTGAAATAATATGAAAGTGTGCAATGAACCAACCATCTATACCTTGACCGATGATGACATCCACATGATCGGTTACCAAGTAAGGAATGCCATGGAGGAGGCAGTCCAGTAGGTGTCACGGCTACAGGAAGAGTTGAACAAGAAGGTGCAAGAGAAACTAATGGCATTGTAGAAATGGTTGGAGGTAGTGAGCCTAGTGATAGAGAGAAGATCCAATGAAGGCCAACTAGAAAGCATGACTAAAGAAGAAAGGGAAACCAATTCACATATTCCAAAGATAGAAGCAGGGCACATAGTTTTAAAGATCTCCCCAGATGCCATTGAGTCCACCACGCAAGAAATGAAGGATCAGGTGCAAGAACTAAGTCATCTTGACTTAGTCATTTCTCGGATGACCAAAAAATTACTACATGTCTTGCAAATGGGTATCACATAGGAAATCTAGTTACATGCAGAGTCAACATCAAGTGAGTTGGATAAGGCGACAACAGACAAGGAAGCACTGCAACAAGATTATACAACTGCTTTATAGGAAAAGAGCGAGGCTGAGGAAAAGGCTAAGAGAATATTGAAAGAGAAGGATGAGGCTGAGTAAAAGGCCAAGATAATATTGAAAGAGAAGGACAAGGCTGAGAAACAATCAGAGTGAATACAATAGGCCATACAAAAACTTTACAAGGAGATTTTATAGGTGTCGATGGTGGTAGAAGCCACACTTGAAGAAAAACTCTAAAAAATCAGTGAAGTCATTAAAGGATTCCACACCAGGATCAAAGACTTGGAATCGTGCACCATACCAAGGACACCACCTGAGGAAAAGGAGCAAAGGGAAAGAAAATGATAACATCGATGGAAAATGTTAAGAGTCTATATGAGAAGTGTGAAAATCTATTTGAAGAGAGAATGCATATTTGGACAAAGATGACAGAGGATCCAGAGATGCAGGTCATCGAAGAAATACTAAGGAATGCGCAGGAAAAGGAACAGAAGGCCTCGGAGAAAATCAATACGCTTCCACCAACTGAGCGAATAGTGGCCATCCTAGAAAATAGACAGTCATACAATGAGATAGAAAAGATAAGGGATGAGCATAAGGCTCTTCAACAACGATTTCTACCCCTGCATGACGAAGCACTCAGAGTGATAGAGGCATTGGTAGCTACGTAGGGCATGATAAAGAAAGGAAACAACACATGACAATGAGGAGAATCTCACGACCCTAACTGTGTAGGTCGTAGAGGAAATTTTGGATAAATAAATAGGGGTAAAGAAAGAAGTTGTGACAACAAGGAAAACCCTCCAAAACTTCATGGATGTGTGGAGGAGTGCAACACAATAGGCCTGAGTGGCTTAGGATGAGCCACAGGTGACTGTTGGGGGCCTGTTGGATAGGTAGTTCAAAGAACTAAGTTTTGAGGGAGACGCAAAAGAAGGAAGACCAGCAGTTAGACATGCAAAAGCATATATGCATGCAAAGGTAGGAAGGACACCAGTTACAAATGCAAAAGAAACATGCAAGCGCAAAGGTAGGAAAAGTATGCCGGAACAATGATTTTTCATGAGTTGTAATGAGTCATCATGAGTTGTCATATGGTTTTGGGATAAGAGAGTAGGGTTTTGAGCCCTAAATTATATGTATAAATATGTAATGGGTCAAGAAGAATAAGGTTGGTTGTTGGAATTGTTGATGGGATGAGATATTAGATTGTTGAAGTTGAGTGGATAGGCTAAGAATGAGAGAGAGTCTATGTCTAAAGGTTTATGAGAGATGATTATAGAGAGAGGCTTTCACTGCAGAGCGACTAGGAGGGATGGGGAATGATATCATGATGTATCTATTGTAATCATAGTACACAATCCCAAGTTGATTGAAAGAAAGAATAATAAATAAGCCAATCGTTGTGGACGTAGCCCAAGGATTGGGTGAACCAGGTTAAACCCTGTGTCTAAATGCGACTTTCATGTGATTGTTCATGAATGTATGCTTATGCATGATTAGATCTAGCTCTGTTTATTTTATGATTGATGCACAGTAATTATGAATATATTAGTGAATGGTCTATGTCACAGTATGCATTATAATGGTGTTGTGTAACTTAATTTGCTAATTAATCAAGGGATGTGAGACACTGAATATTGCGTACGGGGTATAAAAATATGAATGAACATATTGATGGCCTCACATCTCCTCATCCATGTAGAAATTTGGTTCCTCTAGTCCCAGTATATACATCGGGTGAGACTTCACTTGCATGTAGTTGATGTCGAAATCATTAGTATCTAAATGGTTTTGTTGGTTAGATAACTTGAGCCTAGGGTCTTATAACTGCGTGCCAACAACCTCAAACCATTGATCGACGAATTCAAGAAATTATGGGAAGGGATACATGTATATGATGTATCAAGACCCATCCCAATGGAGAGGACATTTACATTGTATGGCATATGTGCGTACACCACACACAATTATCTAGGACTAAGAGTTTTCTTTGGTAAGCATGCTCATCGATTTGTTTATATCTGTAATTTTATTTGGCATACTTCATTTGGTGCAACTATATTTTTGACACTAACATGCTATAAAGGCTAGGTGGTCCAATGACCTACAAAAGCTAGTGTATGACTGTTCGAGGGTATTCTTCCGAGAAGACCACCCTTATAGAAGAGTTGCATCTGCTTTCAATGGTAAACTAGAGAGAACTCGGAGACCTATAATAGTGACATTGACAGATTGGAGTAGGTCATATGACACAAAGAAGGACAAGGAAATGGAAAAATTCTTTGATTCAAATGGGGAACCTATGTTCGATGATCTTGAATTTTTTGACACCTGTGTTGAGAAAATGCCCATTCGGATGAAAAGGAAATTTGTATTTTATGAGATCCATATTGGGAGCATCTTAAGATTTCCCACTTACTAGATCCCATGCATATATTAAAAAATGTTTCATCTTCTTTATGGAGGCACATATCATGGAATAAAAGTGACACATTGGCTATTAGGAGATATCTTATTGCTTCAAATACTAAAAAGAGACATTGGCCAAGAAATGAAACTAGAGGAGAGGTTGGTCCATCTTGGTATTTTAAAGAAGGTGATGTCTCATGGATTTTGAAGAAATATGATATTTCTATGGCGAAGGATGTTATATTAGGTCTGAAGGCACCTTCTTTATATGGGTCGACTCTATGGCATTGCTTCACTATATATTGGAATTTGTCAAGGTTGAAATCACATGACCATTTGAACCTTCTAAGGGTATGTGTTGAAAACAAAATTCTTATTCTATACCGATGTTGGTAAAAATATGTTACACACTCATAGTTTTGTGGAAATTAATGATGTGTGTGTTTATTTTGTAGTTTTATTATTCTTTGCTCATGTGTGGTTGTGTGAACCATGACTTTCCCCAGGACCTCTGACATGCCATATAAAAATTATTTTCATTTGTACATTGGATCACATCAAGGGAGATTCATATGGCTAGCAGTCCACAATCACTACAACAAATCCCTGTGATTTGCTCCCTTTTTTTCTTCCAAAGATTGTTTTAGTGTATTTTTCTACAATGTTTTGAAAAACTCGGTCGTATTTATCAGGATGGTGCTATTTATGGCGTTTTTTGCACCAACCAAAACATGTAAGTGCTAAATTAGGTGATAATAGGACCATAAATAATGCCAGATTTAGTGTTGAAAAAAACATAGGATTTAGCGTCGGATTTAGTGTCGAATGTTCCTAAATAGTTAATCAGTTGAGGTGTTGGGGGTTAAGTGGATAGGGGCTTTAAGGATTATGGGATTTATGTATTTGGGGTACAATGACTTTTGTGGGTGGGAAATCCCTCCTACGGACTTAGCATTTAAGGGCTCTAATCCTACATGCAGAAAATGACCATTCAAAAGGATTCTACTTTTCCTATTCTCCTAGAACTAAACCCCACAATCATGCAATACAAAGGTGTAAACAAGATTTGGTAACTCTACCTTAAATCCTTTGTTTGATGTCGATCCCTTTGTTTTCTCTTGCTCTTCGATTGCAAGCCTCCTCCTAAAGCTGACCTGCATTCACACATGCACAAACAAAGAGCTACAAACATGCATTTCATAAACTAATTGTTGGGTTAGTAGTGACAATATCATAAAATAAACATTCAACTTGAACACATGATATGGTGGGATGGGAAAAGTATTCCTTTTTGTATTAATCTTCACAAGAGTAAACTTACAATATGTGGTCTGCATTGCTCCTCGAAACTGGTCCTAGGCTCCTCTTCAACTGTCCTCCATCTACTTTTCTCTATACTTCTCTTTGCACAAGGATGGATAAAGTTTGGGACAAAGGGAATGCCAAATTGGGTAGATTTTCTTTACTATGATTTTCCTCCTTTCAAATGGGACCCCTACCCCTTCTTTTATGGGCTAGAAAGGGCTAGATCTTTGGTCGAATGACCGGCCATGCATGGCCGAAAGGTTTAGTTAACTTACCCAAAGTTGTGTGTTCCATGGACAACTTTCCTTTTTTCGTGCTTTTGTAGGTACACGCGGGATGTAGTGAGTCATCTAGCATGTACATGCATGCAGTAGTGGAGCAGGGCATGTGGGCATTTAAAAAGGGTGTTTTTAAGAAGAGTTGTTCAATAATGGCTTGGCAAAGAAGGAATATGAGATGGCTTGATGCCAGGTAAGCATGGTTGGTGAAAATTAGGGTTATAACAGATACCCCCTAATGTGTGAGGTTACAAGAGCATCTGATGGATGAAATACATTATCAATCTTCACCAACGTATCGAACGAGTGAGCCCAAGAACCAGAAATCAAGAGGTGCCATCTGCAAAATAACAATTGTCTCACCAAGGCGGGCATACCCATGCTCGGGATGAAATAAAACCATGGATGCCAATCAAATACACTGCAGATCCATGTCATATAACTATATAAAGTGTAGACGTGAGCAATACACAATGGATCTACATCTCGAAATAAAAAAAAGATATACATGTGTAGTATCCATCTTCTAGAAGCTAATAAGGCTTGATGGCTAGAGGTGAGGTCTTCAGAGCTCGAGCAACAACTTCAAAATCTTCAAAACTCAGGTAGGAGTGTAATATGAGTGTATAAATTCACTATCCAGAGGTCTTCGATGGCTCGTCGAGCATGGACTAGAGGATCTTGATGATCAAACTGAAGGCTTCATTGATTTCGAACAAAGACTTGATTGAACTTTTGAGATGGTCGGGCATGAGGGAAAGAAACAAAATGCAGAGGGGCCGACTTAGGATTGGTAAAAAAATCCCTTGGACATTAGCATGACAAATGATGAGACTTGGGTAGCATGGCATTGACATAAGTTCACGATGAAGGAGGCAATGCAAAATCTCCATATGTTTGGAAGAATAACCAAATGGACAAGGACACAACTCTATGTAGCGAGAACAACTTCCTAAGGTCATATTAAATCCCAAAGCTTGATGAACAAATAGAAGGATGTGCTTTGTCTAAGGGCGAATCATTGTGCTGCCAATAAAAAGAAAATACTTTTCCCTTCCTCTTTTTGGGGTATATTTGATTTTTTTTGTCTTTTTCAATAATTGTGAAAAAATAATAAAATAATGCTACGTTACAATGGAGGCATGAGTGTCACAAACATACTATTTCTAGGTGCAAGGACAAGACTGATGTTCAAAGCAAGGACACTCGAAAAAATCCCTCCAGGGGTCAAGGTGTCAAGACGCAAAGACAAAGTGCTACATGACTTGCGTTATAAGGCATGCTTCAGATGGTTCATTTGAGAGAAACATGGAGCCGACATTAGGCCAAATACACAGGAATGAAAATGCGGTTAACAAGACACAATGATAACGTCCTTCGATGTAAGTTTAATGAGCTTAGAGAAGGTAAGCTCAGTCATTTTTCATGTTTATAGAGTCTGAAAAAAATGTAGAAGGAGATTCCACTGTGGTACCTTTTTCGAAAGTTGTCGAGTCGGTTCGAAAAAGGGGTAAATTAGAACCGAAAAGATGTCTATTCAAAACCATTTTAATGAGTGTGATAAAGACAAGATCACTCGGCCATTTTTTCATTTTTAAGGAGTCTGAAAAAAGCTTAACTATGGACTCCGTTAGGAATGTTCTTCTGGACCAGTTTAATGAGTGTGAAAGAATAATGTAACCGACGATCTTTTCAATTTTAGGGAGTCTGAAAAGAGCTTAACTATGGAATCCATAGGGGTTTCTTTTTCATAAATTTAGTCGCTCAAGCCTGAAAAAGGGTTAAAATTATACCTGATAATACTCTTCTAGATAACCGAGGCCCATAGAGTATACCTTTGTCCGTACAGTTGACAATCTGGACCAAAAAAGGGGTAAACTACCTCTGGAAAGACGTGACTTCAAATTTTAGTTTAGCGAGTGTGAATGTCAACAAGATCACTCATAAATATTTTCATGCTTAGAGGGTCTGAAAAGGGCTTAAAAGAAGACCCATCATTGCTTGCTTTTCTCAGTCAATCCGGACAAGATCGAAAAACATAAATGCAGTCTCGCCGGAAGTTGCTTTCGGATTTCAAAGGGAGATTGAAAGACAAAAAATATTGCTCATGCTCGACACTTCATGGGTTGATGCCTAGCATTTCCTTGTGATACCAAGAAAAAACGTCGCATAATTCCTTAAATATATCTGTGTGGATTCAAGTCTCTTCGGGGGAACAGTGAACTTCGGCGAAAACATTCTCCACGATGCCAAGGGTTTTGGAGATATTAATAGGTATAGTTTCAACAATGGTTTCCATATTACCCTTGGCATAAACAACATGCATAGCCAAGGGATTGATAGGATAAGACCTATCTCCAGCCATAGTCGAAGTGAATTCCCCTGCTTCAATTCTACTTAACTCTGGGAGAAAGTAAGATTTGTGATGGAGATCGTCCTAGGGTTTGTCTAGACTAGTCATTGCTTCAATGATTTCTTCAAATAAGGGAAAGACTAAGTCTAAAGAATCTGTATTAGCGAGTGAACCTTGAGCCTAAATAGGCTCTAGAATCAGATCTAACTCTTGTGTGGGAGTCGGATCGGGGTCGACAGAAGCTTGCTGGACTAAAGAGTACGCCACTTCTGCCGCAGACAAGGGCATGGACATACCATGGTGCCCTGTCCCTTCCATCGTAGCTGATGGGGAAGGAAGAATCCACATATCGTTGAAGTAAGTCGTGCGAAACGATGAAATTTGGAAAATCTCAACCTTATGGTGGTATGATATAAGCTTAACATCGCCTTGAGGAGGTGGGTAATTGAAAGTACCCATCAAAGGTGGGCACAAACCAACCCCTAAGTTGACGACGTCGGGTTGAGGGTTATCAATCATTGGGACCATGGATGCCCCTAATGAAGGGTCAGGATGGGAGAATGACAATTGATCAATGGTCACGATCCAGCCCTCCTGTGGAAACAACAAGACCCAAAAAATTGTAGCTACCACTGCTTGCATGGAATAGGTCCAACTCCTTCCTAACAAGAGATTGTAGTCAAGAGACGCATCGAATAATTCAACCTCGATGCACACTATCTTCCCTCCTAATTGCATGGGAAAGGAGGGGATGATGCCATGCGGTCGGAACGAACGACCATCGAAAGTGGTTAGAAGAGTAGGTGACGGAGACAAAGCAGGCTGGCCAATGGCCTTCCAACATGCAAATACATTACGCATGTTGAGGCGCCCTCATAAACCACCATATGGAAAATGTTCCAAGTAAAATTTTTCGTGGTGTAAGCCACTACTATCTGGAACGCTACGTGGTAAGGAAGACAAGGTTTTAAGTCAGTCGTATCAAGCATGATTGTACCCTGATTACAAGTCTCGGCGGATCCTAAAGCAACTAACAAAGCCTTTCTCTGAGAAGTGTAGCTCTGGAGGACTTCCAAAGCCGACATTGCACAAGGGGTTTGCGAAAAATCCTCCACCACAGAGTAATTATGTGCAGCCCTTGCATTTGGGTATGAGAAGCTTTCTTGAATGCACCTTTTGGGATGCATGTCATGGTTTTTCCCAATGTCTTCTCGATCTACAGAGGAAGAGATGGGATTTCAACTTCTTTACCTTTCTCATAGGTACTTGTCTTACTGTAGTCATGTGCTCTAGTTGATATGTAGGCATCACCTTTCACCATATACACATTCGTGGATGCAGGATTATTCGCAGGCAGAGGGGGTCCTTGACTGCCCCCTTTTGTGCTTGTAGAGGCTTGGGTTAGATTTTTCCCATGTTGAAATGGGTTCATTAACATGACAGGTTGCTACTGTGACAATAACTTTTGGGCCTCCGCAATCCGAGGGCACTAATGAGTCGAGTGGTCTTTCGTGCATAGGTTACACAGATACTTTGCTTTCATTTTTTCAGTGTTTTCCCCACTAGCATTATTAGTGGGTTTCTTATCCCCCTTACCCTTCTTACGTTGTTTCTTCTTTCCATTAGGCTGTTGGGTGGCCTTTGGATTTATCGATTGCACACTGTGTACATTCGACGTTTGGGTAGGGGGAGCAGCCGGAACAGTGGTCTGGTTGGTTGTTATGTGTTGTATAGACAGTTGTTGCAATTTTTTTTTCAGTTGTTCAGCGGGATTTTCTTGCGCTGAACCCACAATACCATCGGCATGTGGTCTAACTCTCTGTCTGGTTTTATCAAGTATGGATTGTGGCGCATCCGACAAGATTTCATACAGTAGACCAAACTGAGAATAAATTAGCTCAAGCTATTGAGCTCTCATGATTGCATATTCTTCGGAAAACACTCTTGACATTGCGACGTCTTTGGATAAATGTGAGACCAAATACTTTAGGAACCACTCAAGTAGGAATTTTGGTGGGACTGACACCTTAATCAAACTCTTTCGGTGTCTCCATTCTCGGATGTGATCAGAGATATGGTCTGCCTTTGTCTGTTTGAAATTGGCCAGCAATTTTGTGCCGGCGTCGCATCTCATAGGTAGTTGGAAGTGGTTTAGGAAAGCCATTGCCAATTCGCCGAAGGAAGAGTATCTTGAGCGATCGATCTCAATGTACCATTTCACAACACTCCCAATGAGAGTGCATTGAAACAATCGCAACTGCATGGAGTCATATTTCAACAAATTAGATGAGCACCAAAGGTGAAAGGTAGTCACATGATCTCCTGGATCTTCGTCAGGTTTGGCCTCGAACTTTGGTATGTCCGAAGGAAACTTCGTTGGCATAGGGGGCCAATGCGGATCGTGACAGATAGGGTCATTCAACATCCTTGATAAGTTTGGAAAATGCAAGGTTGCTAGGAAAGGTAGTTTGGGTTGTTGGTGATAACCATGGAAAAAGGGAACTGCAGTTTGACTGGCACCACGTTGCCACGAAAAGTTGGGTTGTTGTCCAGGGTTCTGGTAAAAACCATGGTCCTGAACAGCATACGGATTGTGCATTTGGGGAGACATCATCAGCTGATTCCCGAAATAGGATGTAGACAGTTGGGCATGCATTACATTCGAAGGAATTTAGGAAGGGTTTCCCGATGTCGACCCCATGGGCATAGGTCCCACGCCTTGCCCAGGGTTCCATTGGTTGTGAAAGGATTTTCCCCTGATCAACATTCTTGACGAGGGAACTGATCCCTGCCAAGAGTTCCAAGGTCTTGGTGTGAAAGAATTTCCTCGGCTTTCCCCCTGTGTAGGAATAGTACCCTGCATAGGATTAGATTGTCCGTAACCAGGGTTTCCCCCGGTCGGGAAAGTAGCTGACATGAAAGAGTTGTTACCAAAAACACACTAGGGCTTTCTATTCGTTCAAAAACAACACACACTAGAAAAAGTCCCTACGAGATGAAACAAGCAATCACTAAAACTAGTTGGAAGAACAGTTACAACAACCAACACCAGAGAAAATTATCGGTGCATGTGGAACTCAAAAATGGAAGCACCCTCTAGGTATACTCTACAAAGCGCGGCCTGATGTCTGTCCTAGGTATCGCGTTATACCCCCGCAGTCACCTATGTATGTCACTAGAAAGATAGGCAACTAGGTTTCCAGCACGCAAACAGTCACCAGGTGGGTACAGTCGACAGTCAGGTAGACCACAATGAGCAGGGTATCAAGCCCAAAACCTATCAAGGGTATTGAAAGCAAGTGGTCCAGAAGACAAATGAGGACATCGAATGGATTCGAGACCCACGAAGCTCCGTGGCAAATGCAATCGACGGAATCCCAAGACAAGCCCTCTATATGTGTTCTCCACTACAATTGGTCCGGCTTTGGAGGGGTTATCTCCGCTACCTTTCCGCACGCGACCTCGTGTTTAGCCCCTGTGTTAGAGGGGGGTCCCAGATAAATTTCATGATATTGGACTTTTAACACTCCCTAGCACAGACTCTTATGTATGTTTTGTAGCCTTGAAGAGTTTCCTCTCCAACCTAAATCAAGGCTCTAGCCTAGACTAGTTGATGGACCCTACAAACATAAAGTCTGGTTGATTTTAATTAATCGTTAATTTTTATGGCTTGTCTTAAGTTAAAGGTTATGAAAGTGAAACTAGTGATGTTTTGAGAGATGAAAAGAAAAGATAAACAGAAAGATGGAAACTAAATAACTTCTTCTTGACAAATTCAAATTTTCACTTTTAAATTCTTTAACCAACTTTTCAAAATAAATTTTTCTAAGATCTTTGAACAACAAACTCAAAACAGGATTTTGCTTGACTACAAGCTACTTATGTCCTAATTAAACAACCAACAACCTATGAAAGAAAAAAAAAATTGGTTACTAATGCAAACCAACAACTATTTGACCAAACCAAGAACTAAAAGTTTTTTTTTTTATTATTTTAATGCTCACAAAGAAAAAAGGAAAAATGATGACAAGTAAAGATCAAGAAAACTTCTGGCCTAAGCACAAATCACAAAGAGTCACTAAAAATAACATAGAAGCGGGCTAAAATGGACTCTCACACTTGTCTAAAAACCCTATGAAAGAAAAATTTTGAGGAAAAATTATTAATGAAAAAGAAATCTATTGTTGTGATCAAACCTAAGCTACTGACCGCTATGACAAAGACCAAGAAACCTGACAGGTATAAATCTTGACAAAGAAAAGGATGATTGCCTCTCTTTAAACAAAAATTTTCTCAATAGGCACAATGCTGACAGTTCAACAGCCAGCATGTGCATGCAAGCTGTGTAAAGTTAGGGCGGATGTACATGCATGCAGACCTTATGCAAGTCGCGTGTACTTATGAAACTCTTCAAAAATGAAAATACAAGCAATCAAGCAATGGCAGAGACCCCTGGTATTAAGAACTAGAACCTCTTGAAGACTCAGAATCTTACTTTGATAGAAAAAATAAAATAATTCTAGGAAAATTTCATAGAACAAAACTACTCGAAGGTGGGACCTAAGCTATAAACTGCAAAAACAGAGACTAGAATGAGTTCCTGAAAACCCCTGAGAAGGATCACTTCTAACAGGGGAGAGGGTGACTGCCTCTCTAAAAGAAATTTTTTGAAATCATACACGTGACTGACACTTCATTAGCTAGCGTGTGCATGCGGGCTGAAGGAAGATAGGGCACGGGTACATGCATGGAAGCCTTTTACAGGCCGCGTGTACCTCTGTGACTCTCATAAGAGAAAATGCAATCAAGCAAAGAAAGCAGGGAGAACTGGTATGGAAGACCAGAATCCCTGCTAGCTCAGACTTTTGCAGAAACTCTAAAAACAAGTAATGAAACAATTTTTTAAAAAATACCCAAAAAGGACTCCCAGAAAACCCTAGAGATCCCAAATACGGTTGCCAATTCTGTTGTGGATGGGAAATCCATCCTACGGACTTAGCATCTAAGGGCTCTAATCATGCATGCAGAAAATGACCATTCAAAAGGCTTCTACTTTTCCTATTCTCCCAGCACTAAACCCCACATTCATGCAATACAAAGGTGTAAACAAGATTTGGTAACTCTACCTTAAATCCTTCATTTGATGTCGATCCCTTTTTTTTCTCTCTCTTTTCAATTGCAAGCCTCCTCCTAAAGTTGACCTGCATTCACACATGCAAAAACAGAGAGCTACAAACATGCATTTCATAAACTAATTGTTGGGTTAGTGGTGACAATATCATAAAATAAACATTCAACTTGAACACATGATATGGTGGGACAGGAAAAGTATTTATTTTTGTATTAATATTCACAAGAGTAAACTTACAATATGTGGTCGGCACTGCTCCTCAAAACTGGTCTTGGGATCCTCTTCAACAGTCCTCCAACTGCTTTTCTCTATACTTCTCTTTTCACAAGGATGGTGGTCGCCCCTACTCTCTAAAGCTTGCCACCCCTACCATCAGAAAGCATAACATATCTTTTCGTCGATACTGGAGACTTGAGAGGCACCATGATCTTCCTCCATTCCTCCTCAAACATCAGAAGAGGCATGGCCAACGATAGAAAAAAAATCCCCACTGCTGAGAAGCTGAATTTTCAAAACTTCAAACTCAGGCCGAAGGCCTGCAAGAAAGTGGAATACTTTCTATCTGCTCACATATTGCTCAACTGATGCTCGAGAGTTGCTAGTACACTTGGAGAGGGGATTGTAGTGACTCAATTCCTCCCACCTTCATAGGGCTGAAGAAAGTAAGTGTCATTTAAGGACCTCCCTAGGTCCATCCTGGGTTGACTTCGCGTTAGAAGGGTTGATTAGGACCTTATTGGATGGGTTGATTAGGACCTTGGTATTTATTGGTTAGCATGAATAGGTGTTTGCTACTGCATTATGGAGCCTTTATGGTTGATGAAGAGCAGGTGGCAGTATAAGCTTAGGAAGAGCAGTTAGAAGTTGAGGCGGAGAAAGAAAGTCTATGGTTTTGAGCAGGGAGATATCTTGGAAGAGAGATCTGATCCCAGGATCAAGATAGATATTTCATTGACTTTTTTCCCATTGATTTCATCCTCTTTACTTACCTGAACAAAGTGAAGGTAAGGGATAACCTCGGGATTTTCCAAATCAAGATGAAATAAAGATTCTAGTTATATTATTTAAGTATCCATCCAACCTAGATTCTATGTATCCATCCAATCACAAGATTCCCCAAAGGATAGATTCCCCAATGGATAGATTCTCCTCTTGCTTGGAAGGTTATCCCCTTCCTTTGTCCCAGTCCTTGGCTCTGCCTCAACTGCTTTCTCTGCATCTGTACCTGAGTTTGGATCTTTACGAGGTGGTTAAACAACTTATTATGTTATTGAATTAGATGATGTTACTAATAGAGGGTATGCAATATGTAATAACATATTGCATGCAATATGTAATTACATATTGCATGCAATAGGTAATTACATATTGCATGCAATAGGTAATTACATATTGCATGCAATAGGTAATTACATATTGCATGCTATATGTTATAACATATTGCATGCAATATGTAATTGCAATATGTTATAACATATTGCATGCAATATGTAATTGCAATATGTTATAACATATTGCATGCAATGCAATATGTAATTACATATCGCATGCAATATGTAATAACATATCGCATGCAATATGTAATTACATATTGCATGCAATATGTAATTAAATATTGCATTGCAATATGTAATAACATATCGCATGCAATATGTAATTACATATTGCAATGCAATATTTAATTACATATTGCATGCAATATGTAATTACATATTGCATGCGATATGTTATTACATATTGCATGCGATATGTTATTACATATTGCATGCGATATGTTATTACATATTGCATGCAATAGGTAATTACATATTTTGCATGCAATAGGTAATTACATATTTTGCATGCAATATGTAATTACATATTGCATGCAATATGTAATAACATATTGCATGCAATATGTAATAACATATTGCATGCAATATGTAATAACATATTGCATGCAATATGTAATTACATATTGCATGCAATATGTTATTACATATTGCATGCAATGCAATATGTAATTACATAATGCAATGCAATATGTAATAACATACTGCATGCAATATGTAATTACATACTGCATGCAATATGTAATTACATACTGCATGCAATATGTTATTACATACTGCATGCACTATGTAATTACATACTGCATGCAATATGTAATTACATACTGCATGCAATATGTTATTACATACTGCATGCAATGCAATATGTAATAACATATTGCATGCAATACAATATGTAATTACATACTGCAATGCAATATGTAATAACATAATGCATGCAGTATGTAGTTACATACTGCAATTACATATGTAATAACATACTGCATTCAGTATGTAATAACATACTGCATGCAGTATGTTATTACATATGTAATTGCAGTATGTTATTACATACTGCATGCAGTATGTAATTACATACTGCATGTTGTAGGACTTAAAACCACTATATTTTTGAATCCATAGCTCTAATATACGCAAACATGCTGGACTATTATTACATATTGCATGCAATAGGTAATTACATATTTTGCATGCAATAGGTAATTACATATTGCATGCAATATGTTATTACATATTGCAACATATTGCATGCAATATGTAATTACATATTGCATGCAATATGTAATAACGTATTGCATGCAATATGTAATTACCTATTGCATGCAATATGTAATAACATATTGCATGCAATATGTAATTACATATTGCATGCAATATGTAATAATGCAATATGTAATAACATATTGCATGCAATATGTAATTACATATTGCATGCAATATGTAATAATGCAATATGTAATAACATATTGCATGCAATGCAATATGTAATTACATATTGCATGCAATGCAATATGTAATTACATAATGCAATGCAATATGTAATTACATACTGCATGCAATATGTAATTACATACTGCATGCAATATGTAATTACATACTGCATGCAATGCAATATGTAATAACATGTTGCATGCAATGCAATATGTAATAACATATTGCATGCAATGCAATATATAATTACATACTACATGCAATATGTAATTACATACTGCATGCAGTATGTAATAACATACTGCAATTACATATGTAATAACATACTGCATGCAGTATGTAATTACATACTGCATGTTGTAGGACTTAAAACCACTATATTTTTGAATCCATAGCTCTAATATACGCAAACATGATGGACTATTCTTTATACAGTAGGCTAAACAATCAAAGCAGAGATAATATTTACATTCTGTACAAACCAAGATCCATTTGAATCCTGGTGGTGCATCCCTGGATATAGCATTCAGGGAGGATGAAGCCATTTGATTGTTTTATCTTTTCCTTTGGAAGGTGAGGCTTCTCTAGTTAAGAGTTCTGCGATACAATTTTCTTTCCCTGGTTTATATTCTATATCAAAATCATATCCATCTAGCCAGAGACTCCATCGCAGTATCATGTTGTTTCCCTATTCAAGCAGCTTATGATTAGTCAACATTCCCTTCATATGTTTCAAATCTGTTCTAACAATGAAATGCACTGGTTTAAGAAACATTCTATATTTCTTGATGCCATTTTTGACAGCAAGAATTTCTTTATGAGAGGAGGGATATTTTGACTCTGTTTCACTGAAACAACCAGAATTATACATACATACTTCTTCCAGCTTAGGACCATTTTTCTGGAGTAAAACTGTTGCCCATGTTTCATGAGATGCATCAGTTTCTAAAACTAATTTCATGGATAAGTCTGGAAGATGCAATCTAGGCAAATTCTGGATTTTCTGCTTGATGATTTGGACAGCTTGTGTCATCTTATGATTCCAAGGTAATGCTTTACTCAATCTCTTTTGTAATATTCTGACATCCTTGGCTTGATTTTCATAGAACTGCCGGATGTAGTTAAGACACCCTAGGAATCTTTGTAACTGTTTGGTGTCCAAAATCTCATCAGGAAACTCTGATAATTTCTTTAAAACGTGATCTTGAAGCTCTACTTCTCCTTGGGAGAGTATGAGTCCAAGATACTCTATTCTAGTTTGAGCCCAACACAATTTTGATTTGCTCAGTACTAAACCATGCTTATATAATAACTGATAAACACTCTGTAGATGTTGTACACGTTGCTTTATATCTACAGAACAAACTAATAAGTCATCAATGTATACAATTACAAAAGGTAAATGTCTGAAGATGTCGTCCATCCTTTTCTGGAATTCTGAAGGTGCATTCTTCAGACCAAATGGCATGACTTTCCATTGGTATTGTCCATGTGGTACCACAGAAGCAATTTTATATCTCTCTACAGGAACTATTCCAATTTGCCAGAAACCACTTTTACGATCAAACTTACTAAATACATTACATCTCCCTATTTTAGAGAATAATAATTCTTTGCAGGGCAATGGGAATCTTAAGGGCAACAAAGCTTCATTTAAATCTATGCAATTTCTTACCATTCTTGGCTTACCCCGTTTTTGCTCACTATGCTTGTTCACATAAAAAGCTGGACATGCCCATGGACTTCTACTATTCTCTATTAATTTTCTCTGCAATAATTCTTGAATCTCTTGTTTGCAGTACTCTAATTCAGTTGGAGACATATGGTTTGCAGAGGCTTTTTGAGGCTTTGGGATTTAATCTTCTCTGTATGGAAAATTTACAAAGTATTGTTCCCTAGTCCAGAAAGCATCTGGATAATCAGAAGTACAATCCTTCTCAATCTTTTCATTTATTTCCTTAATTACTTCTGATCCATGTTTATTTGCATTAGTCACTATCTTCTGGATCTTAACAAGACTACTAACAGACTTTTCTAGTTTCTTGGTTGATTCTTTATCAGTAATCATGCTTTCAAAGACAGTTTTGCTTAGTATCTTCAAGCTCTTGCCATTTATATTTAACTATACAAAAGAATTACCTATAGTTAAAGGTAAACACTTATTTACAAAATCTTGGCCTAACAAGATATCTGAACCAGTGTCAAAGCTGTAGAAAGTTACTGGTATATTCTGATCCTGAATATAGATAGGAAAATTAGGGCAGATGTGATTGATCTTAAGTTCAGTTTTATTAACTGCTCTGAATGAAACAGCTATAGGCTGCCAATAATATTCTGGAATGGCTCCATGCTTAGCGCATGAGTTCATGGCACCAGTATCAATCTGAGCATCCAATGTGTACTGCAGATATCCTGACACTTTAATATTTACAGAGATGACTATTTTGTCATCTAGGCCTTTTAACATTTTGTTTTCTGGAAATTCAGCCTCTAGCTCTTCCTGGAATATCTCTTTTTCAAGATCTTCATTTCTTTTCTTCTTTAGGAATTCCAGTTCTTCTCTTTGGAGTTTTAATGTTCTCCATAGGTCTCTGACTAAGAATTCCTTTTCTCTAATTTCCTCCTCAAGGTTAAATATAGTATCATCTAGAGAATGATCAGTAATAGCTGGAGGAGTATATAAATCTAGAGCTTTTCCTTTAGTATCCTGGAATACAGAGATACTAGGTTTTTCAAACTCAGTGTCTGTAGGAGTGTAGTGATGTATATTCACCACGCTAGGCTGCTAGAGAGACTGAATTTGTTGCTCAATATGCTCTAATTGGGAAGTATACCGATTAATGAGAGAGAACTATCCAGGAGTGAGGACTGAAAGCTTAGCTTGGAGAGAGGATCTCTGAGCAAGGAGAGAATTGAGATCCTGGAAAGAGGACATCATTTTTATGTCTAGGAAATTTAATTCTTCAAGAGGCAAAGAATCAGAAGAATGGTCAGAAAAGGCAGGAGACTCAGGGTTTGAAATATCACCCTCATCATCAGAATCTTCAGAAAGTGATAAGTATTCACCATCTGAACGGTGGGAGACTAAGTCCCATTCAGCTGGATCATATCCTGTAGAGAAAAGATCCATAATTTTAATTTGGACTTTGGTCTTCGACCGCAGAGGAAACTGAGATGCCTAGTGGCCAGGCCTCTTACAGATAAAACAAGAAGTTTGCTTGGCTCGTTTATTCTATGGTCTTCTCTTAAAATAGAATTTTCTTCTAGGCATAGAGAATTGTCTAGGAGATTTCTTAAATGATTTACTTTTATCTTTACAACCACAGTGATGTTTTGACCATTTCTTAGAGGCTTTCTTTTGATGTGAGCATCCAAAACTAGATGTTTCAGTGAAGATCTCACAGACTGAAGAATCAAATCCTAAATGTTTCTTTAAGGATTTTGTGGTCTTCTTTCTTAAACATTCATTTTGCAGAGCGGTAACTATCTGTTCTTGCAGTCCTGCAAGAGAGAGAGATTCTATGTCAATATCTAAGTCTTCTAGTCTCGTTCTGACTAGCTCGGGAACTTTGCCAGGCATTGAGGATAAGTATTTCCTCAGATATGCAGAGTTATGTGGATCAGGAACCTTATACAATAGGGATTGCATTGTACAAAAATATTTTTGGAGCTGGTTAAGATGGCATAATCTTTGGCTCATAAACATATCAGCGTAATGTCTTATATTAACACGAATATCACCATAGAACTCATGAACTACGGCTTTAATAAGTTCATCTATGGGCTTTTCATGCTGAAGTATTCTGAGCTTACTGTTATCAGAAATTCTTTCCCACCAAAAGCTCATATTTCCAGTAAATCCCCATGTTATGCGTAGGGCTAAATCACTCCTAGCGACTTTATCTTTAAAAAACAATTTTTGTGTTTTTGCCCATGCATGCCACCCTTGGATCATATTTTCTATCTCAGTTTTTCTTTTACAGTCTAGATCTGAGACAAGTGCAGTATCTACATGTTTGATGGAAGTAGCTGGATGTCCATCAATATCCATAGGGGATTTTTTAGTTCCTTTATATTTAGAATTACACCATTGTTCCCATGCACTAGTTCTAGAAGAACTTGGCTTAGATTGTTCAGGTTGCGGCTCTGGTTTGGTTTCTCCTTCCATTGATTTGATGGAGAAACTTTGTTCAGTAGAAATATGTACAAGGGCTAATTGGCTTGCTAAACTATCTGCTTTAGCTTGCTCGATTTGTTTTTCTAGCTCATTAGTTTGTCCTTTGACTAAGGCTAGTTTTTCATGGGCTAGCTGGCAGATTTCTACTATCCTTATCAGAGTAGGATTTCTTAGACTTGAAGCCAATTGCTTTAATGTTAGTGCTCTGTGCTCAGTAGGAGGAGAAGAGCTAAAGAATGAAAATGTAGCATCATTAGTAGGAATCAAAACTGGAGAAGCAGGCTGAGATTCTTCTTGATAAGAGGTTTTCATATTCTCAACTGCTTTCTCAATGATTTCTATCTTCTCAAGGATAATACTCGGCTGTGTTTTCAAATCATCTTGATTCTATAGGACTTGGTCAAGCTCAGAGTGTAAGCCATTTAAATGACTCTTTGTCTTTATTACATCTTGAGCTATGTCGTCAAGATTTTGGGCAAGACACACAGACTGATAATTAGAATAATTCTGCAACTTAATAATATATTGAGAAGGTTCTGCATCAGCCTTCCTATACTTTATAAAGTCTAAATCAGCTACCATATCATTTTGGAATTTTGGGATATGATTTCCTGGTCCCAAATTTCTATATGGTAACTCTGTTCTTTTCTCTTTACCATATCTAGGCAAAGGATAGTCCATCATTTTTAAGGCTGGGACTGCTAGATCCTGACACTCAGAAAAATCAGAATGTTGTCCATGGTGTTCAAATTTGTTCTGATAGGTTTTGAAATTAGTAGGAAGTGATGGAGCAGAGGTCATGTTTGACGAAGAGGGTTCTTGAATTGGAAAGTTTCTTTTGCAATAGTAACAATCCTTGGACCCTTTTTGATGCTTTAACAAATGGTCATCTAATTTAGATCGTCCAAAAACATGAGTATATACAGGGTTTCTGGGAGGAGAATGTACAGGTGTTTGTCTGACAGAACTAGATCTTGAACTGCTTGCAGACAGGGAAGAGAACTGCCTGTCAAGATCTTGGATTCTCTGACTCTGAGACCTTCCTAATTTTAATACTGGTTTACCAGCAGAGTTCATATACACAGTAAGTTCTTTGGAAACAGGAGGTTGTATTTGAGCAGAGATTGGTTCATATTCGACAGACCACTCATCAATTTCTGTCAGTTGACAAAATCCGAGAGAAAGGGGAGAAATGTTTCCTGGACCAACCACCACGCTTTCATAGGTAGCACGTTTAAGAAGTTTAGGATTGAGGGCTAGCATAGTTGTGGAAACAAAACGTAGAAAAATAGAAGAGTGTAATTGAGCAATCTTCGAGCCTTCAGCCATATTGAATCCAGCAAATTGAACATGGGCTTGTAGAAGAGTGTTTATATAAGGATCTCGAAGAGAGACTTGATATCGTGGCAAGGCTGAGGACCAAATAGGGCCATTGTGCAAGGGGGCTTGAAACCCAGAAATTAAGGCATCCTGAAAGGTGTTATGACGGGAGTCGATGATGCAAGTAAGGACTGAAGTATCAATTCCTGGCCGAACCAGAGGATTGATACCGAATTGCATTAGTCCTATATGGATATATTCATAGCCATTAGATAATCCCCAGTCAATATCAGCTTGCTGAATAAGAGGGACTTGGTATTTGGTTTGTCCGAGAGAGATCAAGACATTGACAGAACAATAACGTATTAATGTAGTAGCACGAAACTGAAAGATGGAGATATCATAAATATCGGAAGCTGGGACTTCAGGCATTGTCCAATTTGGATCAGGTTCATACTCTTGTGCTAACAAACAAACATTATACAGAGGTTTACTAGAGGATTGAATTAATAATTTACGATACCACTTAGTGGGTTTATACTTAAGAAGAGAGGACAGATCATGGGATGAAAAATCTTTCTATGAAGCCATTATGAACTACTGCTTCTTCTGGAAATATTCTTCAAATGTTGCAGGTAAGCAAAAGATAGAGAGGTAAATTCAACTTACAGTGAGTCTAAGACATTGGCGACAACAACAAGCCTTCCTTGGCAACAAAATGCTGTAAAAATGCTTACGTATCCTTCCGACAACCACCTTGAGTTAAACACGTCTCTTTATCTGAACATTGCACGTCTCACAACCAAATATTCCAGGCACAAGGCTCACTCATAATAACAAGACTTCAAAATTCTTTTGTATTAATCTGTCACTCAATTACATATACATATACATGCAGGAGGCATGAAACATGACATAAACTGTGAGATATAACTGCACAGGAAAGCAGGGCGTTTAATCTTTGGTCTCTTTTCCAAAAGAGGAGAATGAGAATGTCAGATAGGCTCCTGGCCAACTGCTCAGGTAGAAACTATCTCAGACACAGACACAAAACTACCTTCACTGGCTCTGATACCAATTTTATCATAGTGTCTTCACAGGCGCCAACAACAGACCTCAGAGCGGACAGGATCTTATTACAGACTCACAAAGACAATATTACACTTGAGATCAGTGTTTTTCATTTGCTAACTCAGGATCCCGAAGGCAAGAGAAGCAAAGAGGATACACACTGCTCGACTCAGACTATACCTCTCTCAGAACTCTCCCCAATTTCTAATGAACCAAATGAGAGCTGAGGGTCTTATTTATACTACTCTTAGCAAGTTCCCGGTAAAAAGGCTACGGGCAACTGCCAGTTACTAAGATTCTCCGAAAACTCTAGATGGGGCAGCTGTGGACTACAGCTGTTATCTCATCCCTTGGAGGCTCAGCCATATGGGGACCCATCATAGCTTTTACGGATTGATTTGACCAAAGATTCCTACTTTGTACACTGTGGAGTTCACGGAACCCACGAACCGTCGGGACACCACTGTCGGCCTGATAGACATGAATGATTACAAACCTTTTTATAATGGCAGACAATCTTTATTTACAATAGTGGACTACTGGGTCCATCACGCTTCTAACATATTTTGAATGTTATACTCTGCTACAGAGTCAAAAGAGAAGTCACTGTTATAATCATGACTGGAAGGTGGCGAACTGTGATCTAAAGAAAAGGGAGGAAGAGAACTGAAGCTTCTGTAAAATGGAGATCCTTGCATGGCTGGAATTAATTCATCATCTGGAACACACAGGTTACCGTAATAGGTACTGGTAACTTTGTAGCAAGGAGGTTCACATCAATCTGTAGATACATAGTGAAGATCACTGCCCATATATGAAAGACTAAATACAA
Source organism: Picea engelmannii (assembly GCA_009831015.1). Taxonomy (NCBI): domain Eukaryota; kingdom Viridiplantae; phylum Streptophyta; class Pinopsida; order Pinales; family Pinaceae; genus Picea; species Picea engelmannii. Next base: position 4,287 of record ML838424.1, on the reverse strand, counting down.
ACCAGGCTTCATGTTGTGCAGCTTCACAAACTTCTGCATGGAACCATATCTTGAAAGCTTCTCTATCAGTTTGATTGAAGAAATCTGCATCCCTTGGATAATAATTCCAGAATAACAGATACAACCATCCTGACCATGAATAATAATGATCCTTGAACAAGTCACATTCAAATGTTAGCCAACAACATCCATCATACTTGATTTGGTGAAGAATAGTGCAATAGTCTTCATATGTTAGATATGGAGTATAAAGGCTAATATAAACTTGTCCTTGATGAGGACCACCAGTCATTATTCCTCTAAAAAGGTCTCTTCTTTCTCTGAAGTAGCTACTGTAGGACTCAAAACCACTATATTTTTGAATCCATAGCTCTAATATACACAAACATGTTGGACTATTCTTTATACAACAGGCTAAACAATCAAAGCAGAGACAATATTTACATTCTGTACAAACCAAGATCCATTTGAATCCTGGTGGTGCATCCCTGGATATAGCATTCAGGGAGGATGAAGCCATTTGATTGTTTTATCTTTTCCTTTGGAAGGTGAGGCTTCTCTAGTTAAGAGATCTGCGATACAATTTTCTTTCCCTAGTTTATATTCTATATCAAAATCATATCCATCTAGCCAGAGACTCCATCGCAGTATCATGTTGTTCCCCTGTTCAAGCATCTTATGATTAGTCAACATTCCCTTCATATGTTTCAAATCTGTTCTAACAATGAAATGCATTGGTTTAAGAAACATTCTATATTTCTTGATGCCATTTTTGACAGCAAGAATTTCTTTATGAGAGGAGGGATATTTTGACTCTGTTTCATGAAACACCCAGAAGTATACATACATACTTCTTCCAGCTTAGGACCATTTTTCTGGAGTAAAACTGCTGCCCATGTTTCATGAGATGCATCAGTTTCTAAAACTAATTTCATGGATAAGTCCGGAAGATGCAATCTAGGAAAATTCTGGATTTTCTGCTTGATGATTTGGATAGCTTGTGTCATCTTATGATTCCAAGGTAATGCTTTACTCAATCTCTTCTGTAAGATTTTGACATCCTTGGCTTGATTTTCATAGAACTGCCGGATGTAGTTAACACACCCTAGGAATCTTTGTAACTGTTTGGCATCCAAAATCTCATCAGGAAACTCTGATAATTTCTTTAAAACATGATCTTGAAGCTCTACTTCTCCTTGGGAGAGTATGAGTCCAAGATACTCTATTCTAGTCTGAGCCCAACACAATTTTGATTTGCTCAGTACTAAACCATGCTTATATAATAACTGATAAACACTTTGTAGATGTTGCTTTATATCTACAGAACAAACTAATAAGTCATCAATATATACAATTACAAATGGTAAATGTTTGAAGATGTCGTCCATCCTTTTCTGGAATTCTGAAGGTGCATTCTTCAGACCAAATGGCATGACTTTCCATTGGTACTGTCCTTTTGGTACCACAAAAGCAATATTATATCTGTTTGCAGGAACTATTCCAATTTGCCAGAAACCACTTTTAAGATCAAACTTACTAAATGCATTACATCTCCCTATTTTAGAGAATAATAATTCTTTGCAGGGCAATGGGAATCTTAAGGGTAACAAAGCTTCATTTAAAGCTCTGTAATTTATTACCATTCTTGGCTTACCCCGTTTCTGATCACTATGCTTGTTCACATAAAAAGTTGGACATGCCAATGGACTTCTACTATTCTCTATTAATTTTCTCTGCAATAATTATTGAATCTCTTGTTCGCAGTACTCTAATTCAGTTGGAGACATATGGTTTGCAGAGGCTTTTTGAGGCTTTGGGATGTAATCTTCTCTGTATGGAAAATTTACAAAGTATTGTTCCCTAGTCCAGAAAGCATCCGGATAATCAGAAGTACAATCCTTCTCAATCTTTTCTTTTATATCCTTAATTACTTATGATCCATGTTTATTTGCATTAGTCACTATCTTCTGGATCTTAACAAGACTACTAGCAGACTTTTCTAGTTTCTTGGTTGATTCTTTATCAATAATCCTGCTTTCAAAGACAGTTTTTCTTGGTATCTTCAAGCTCTTGCCATTTATATTTAACTGTACAAAAGAATTACCTATAGTTAAAGGTAAACACTTATTTACAAAATCTTGGCCTAACAAGATATCTGAACCAGTGTCAAAGATGTAGAAAGTTACTGGTATTTTCTGATCCTGAATATAGATAGGAAAATCAGGGCAGATGTGATTGATCTTAAGTTCAGTTTTATTAACTGCTCTGAATGAAACAGCTATAGGCTGCCAATAATATTCTGGAATGGCTCCATGCTTAGCGCATGAGTTCATGGCACCAGTATCAATCTGAGCATCCAATGTGTACTGCAGATATCCTGACACTTTAATATTTACAGAGATGACTATTTTGTCATCTAGGCCTTTTAACATTTTGTTTTCTGGAAATTCAGCCTCTAGCTCTTCCTGGAATATCTCTTTTTCAAGATCTTCATTTCTTTTCTTCTTTAGGAATTCCAGTTCTTCTCTTTGGAGTTTTAATGTTCTCCATAGGTCTCTGACTAAGAATTCCTTTTCTCTAATTTCCTCCTCAAGGTTAAATATAGTATCATCTAGAGAATGATCAGTAATAGCTGGAGGAGTATATAAATCTAGAGCTTTTCCTTTAGTATCCTGGAATACAGAGATACTAGGTTTTTCAAACTCAGTGTCTGTAGGAGTGTAGTGATGTATATTCACCACGCTAGGCTGCTAGAGAGACTGAATTTGTTGCTCAATATGCTCTAATTGGGAAGTATACCGATTAATGAGAGAGAACTATCCAGGAGTGAGGACTGAAAGCTTAGCTTGGAGAGAGGATCTCTGAGCAAGGAGAGAATTGAGATCCTGGAAAGAGGACATCATTTTTATGTCTAGGAAATTTAATTCTTCAAGAGGCAAAGAATCAGAAGAATGGTCAGAAAAGGCAGGAGACTCAGGGTTTGAAATATCACCCTCATCATCAGAATCTTCAGAAAGTGATAAGTATTCACCATCTGAACGGTGGGAGACTAAGTCCCATTCAGCTGGATCATATCCTGTAGAGAAAAGATCCATAATTTTAATTTGGACTTTGGTCTTCGACCGCAGAGGAAACTGAGATGCCTAGTGGCCAGGCCTCTTACAGATAAAACAAGAAGTTTGCTTGGCTCGTTTATTCTATGGTCTTCTCTTAAAATAGAATTTTCTTCTAGGCATAGAGAATTGTCTAGGAGATTTCTTAAATGATTTACTTTTATCTTTACAACCACAGTGATGTTTTGACCATTTCTTAGAGGCTTTCTTTTGATGTGAGCATCCAAAACTAGATGTTTCAGTGAAGATCTCACAGACTGAAGAATCAAATCCTAAATGTTTCTTTAAGGATTTTGTGGTCTTCTTTCTTAAACATTCATTTTGCAGAGCGGTAACTATCTGTTCTTGCAGTCCTGCAAGAGAGAGAGATTCTATGTCAATATCTAAGTCTTCTAGTCTCGTTCTGACTAGCTCGGGAACTTTGCCAGGCATTGAGGATAAGTATTTCCTCAGATATGCAGAGTTATGTGGATCAGGAACCTTATACAATAGGGATTGCATTGTACAAAAATATTTTTGGAGCTGGTTAAGATGGCATAATCTTTGGCTCATAAACATATCAGCGTAATGTCTTATATTAACACGAATATCACCATAGAACTCATGAACTACGGCTTTAATAAGTTCATCTATGGGCTTTTCATGCTGAAGTATTCTGAGCTTACTGTTATCAGAAATTCTTTCCCACCAAAAGCTCATATTTCCAGTAAATCCCCATGTTATGCGTAGGGCTAAATCACTCCTAGCGACTTTATCTTTAAAAAACAATTTTTGTGTTTTTGCCCATGCATGCCACCCTTGGATCATATTTTCTATCTCAGTTTTTCTTTTACAGTCTAGATCTGAGACAAGTGCAGTATCTACATGTTTGATGGAAGTAGCTGGATGTCCATCAATATCCATAGGGGATTTTTTAGTTCCTTTATATTTAGAATTACACCATTGTTCCCATGCACTAGTTCTAGAAGAACTTGGCTTAGATTGTTCAGGTTGCGGCTCTGGTTTGGTTTCTCCTTCCATTGATTTGATGGAGAAACTTTGTTCAGTAGAAATATGTACAAGGGCTAATTGGCTTGCTAAACTATCTGCTTTAGCTTGCTCGATTTGTTTTTCTAGCTCATTAGTTTGTCCTTTGACTAAGGCTAGTTTTTCATGGGCTAGCTGGCAGATTTCT
>ML838423.1:0-32693 GCA_009831015.1 Picea engelmannii | reverse complement strand
TTTGCCCGCGCTCATTTCTTTAATGCGTTCCGTATCGTGATTGTGCTATTGAATGCAGTTGCATTGGGAAATGGAGGCGCCTGCGACGGACTGTTTAAGACAAACGAAACAGAAACGGAAACAAAACAACGCTTCCTGTGCTGGAGGGCAGTCGCCGGAACTGAGCGCGGACGACGAGGGTGGCAGCATGATGGTCATGCTCCTTGGCATCATGGATGGGCATCCTGCTGACAGAGTCTTAAAGACTCTGCAGCAGGCTGGATATTGCTCGCCAATCCGAACTGTATCACAACCCACATACCATTCGCATCATGTCCAGTAATACCCTTTATGGTAGCTATAGTAACCTGTCGGAACGTTCCATCAAACCATAAACGCGCGATACGCGTAGATGCCATCGATATTCCTGTCGGGATTCTCAAAAGTTAAAATGGTAAGACCCTTAGGTCGACCACGTCCCTATCAGTCTGTTCATTAAATTCAAAGATCACCTTAGGGATTTCACCCCGTTATCAGTCTCGTCGGACGTAGGAGTCTGAGATTGCATTGTTGGCCTAATGATGAGTGTCTTTATGAGCGATTACAGGGCTCTCCAGTTATCCCGTTTATAAGATCTCACGAACCCAAGGTCTCTAGAGACTCACAGTTTATCTCAACGACCCTCTATTTTGAGCTATCTGCACCCTAGCCTACTTTGTGAATTCCTCTCCCCAGTCGCGACCCCAACCCCTAACTCATTTAGTATCTCAGCGCTCCAGAGCCAACCTCCCAAAGAGACAATTCCAGATGAACCATATGATCCTAGGGTCAAGGTCATGGGCGATGTTATGGGAAAGATTGGTGATTTCATTTGGGTTATTTAATGAGCCTAGTATATTCATTAGTACAATGCACCAAGTATTTAAAAAATATGTTGATAAATTTGTTATAGTTTATTTTGAAGACAATTTTACTTTTGTCAAGAACACAAGGGAATATCCGTGACACTTGAGAATGGTGTTGCAAGGTACTTACATATAAGAGGTTATATGTCGGTCCTTAGAAGAGTGAATTCTTAGAAGAGTGAATTTCTATAGGAGAAAATTTGTGTTTTTCAAAACTATGATTTTAATTAATGGATTAAAAATGGGCCTTTACATATTTTGGGGTCATACTTGAGTGGCCAATTCCTTAAATCATAACAAAGACAAGGATTTTTCAAAGAATAATGATTTGTTTACAAAATAACTAGTTACATTTATATTCTATAAATTAAGGTAAAGGACCCACTTAGACCAATATTCCCTTTGAGAAGATAGTCAAAATAATCAAGAAGAAGGTATTGAAGCATCACCCTTACACTTTAGTCTTTAAGAATCTTTTTACAATTGAGTGTGATCCTCGAGTGTTCAATTGAGTAGTGAAACCTATTATGTATGTATCGAATGAATGTATTCATGTTATGTACACACTATTAAAAGGGGAAGAGAGGAACCATCATTTAATATTAATGTTAAATTGAGAAACCCTAGGGTGAGATAAGAGAGGTTCAAAAGAAAAAGGAAAATCACTAGATTAATTATGAAATTAAGATATTGTTAATGTTAATTTAGATATATAAATAATCAGGTTAATTTACTTAGGTTTCATATTAGGTTTTGTAAATTCTAACCTTGTACAATGTCTACTGTAAATATATATTCAGAAAAGAATAGAAAATATACAATGGAAAATACATACATTACACAAAGATTTTTCCTCCAGAAACCCAAATCGGGAAAACAAACATATATTATATTCATTCATTGTGTTATATTGTTTACAATACAATATACATATAGGAGCCATCAGCATCCAAAACCCTAACCCAATGACCTGGATTAGTCCAAAACCCTAATTCCTTAACCGAAAATAGAAAACCATCGACAAAAACCATGTGCCAAAAAAACCACCTAAATACATGACACATTTCTCGAGGTAGGTGTCACGTTTCCCAAGGCAAATTTTTTTTTTACCAAAGACACTACTACTTGTGCAAAGAATATAACACATACCCAACAGGTTTTACCAACAAATTAAATGAGGAAATAGAGACAACTAACTAGGGTTAATTAACCAATGATTCGTCTAATGAGCTAGGAATCCTAGTCCTAGAAATGTAAAGAGAATACTGGAAATAAGTCACCTATATCTCATGATTGAATATAATGAAGCTTCCTAGCATGAAGAGATGAATTGTTGTTATAGTTATTTAAAAATGATCCATTACTTGGAAGAACCTACACATGCAATGCCAAATTCTTACAAGACAAGAATTGGCCCAATCTCCAATACAAAGATGTGTGTGTTTGTGTGTCTATAATATAATCCACAAATACTAGATCTATTGTTGTAAGGATAAATTGATAAAAACACAAAGAAGAGAGACCTTGATGCCATAAGGATGGATGATACCTCTCTTGTCCTGATCATGATAAAAAACCTCCCTTGAGGTTGTGGGGTTGAAACTTCCAAGGTATTAGTGAAGCTAAGTCATTAATGATGCTCTAGCAAGAATCAATCGAATCTAGAAGATTGGAGACAAGGTAACCACAAGGGACCCTTGTAGGTTGTTGGAGATGACAGGTGACCATTGTAGAGTTGTTGGAGATGATAGGTGCAAGTTCCCATGGGCTTGAGAGAGTTGGAAGTAGTTTGATTGCTAATTTGAGTGTGTACTTGCAAATTAGGTTTTTCAAATATGAATAAGGTTCCAAGAGTTCAAGATGCTTTACAAATGAATTGAATGGTACAAATATGCAAGGAAGCAACCTCAAGGCATTAAAGGACGTAAGGTTAGTTTTTGGATAGTTTGAGTCATATAGAAACATCGTACCATGCATATTGACTGTGTGCTATGGGTTTTTAGGTTTAAAATGGCTCCTTATTCTATTTATTGCAAACTCATAGCTAGTGCTCCAATGAAATCCATGGTACACTTTCTACCAAGAAACAAGGTAGGATTTAGGGGTTTTATTTAAATTGACTCCATAAATAGTAACTCCAACATAGGTTTGGTATACTATGGACCTAAAATGAGGCATCCTAAATGACCATGGGATTTGCACACCCAAGTAGACTTATGACGTTAGGACATGCATCGAGGGTCAAAGTGAATCAAATTTCAAATTGATGACTAAGGGCCAAAGACCAAAGGGGGAACGACACCTAAGGAATCCACCTAAGTACTAAACATCCCAGAGAAGTACCACATATAGGCCAGGGTGAGGAGACTCCAAGAAGGTGATTCATCAAATTATCATAGTTGTTGAGAGGTATCATATCATCATTAGGTGGATCACATACAAATGTGGAATAGAAATGGACCGTACAATGCACCTCTTAGTGGGTAGGCCTAGTGAGTTACTCTTAGTAAATAGGCCTAATGAATACGCTTATGTAAATAACCAAGTACAAATCTCATACACTACAATGTATTTCGATGAGAATTGAATGAACTAAAAAATACAACAAATATAACCAATTTTTTTATATTATTATTTATAATAATATAACTAAGAATTTTATATTATTATCTAGGATAATATAACAAAGAATTTTATATTAATGTTAACATCGTTATCTTTTATACTAAGAATTTATTTTATAATTTTATATTAATGTTAACATCGTTATCTTTTATACTAAGAATTTATTTTATACCTAGATCCACAAGATTTAAAAGACAAATTCCATTTTATACCTAGATCCACAAGATTTAAAAGACATAAATTCCAAGCTAGATTGTTACTATTATTTATAGATGCTTTGAGTAGGAGAGAATATCTCATTTTGACCATGTGAATTGTACCTGCTTTACCACATTTCTACCTCGAGAGAAAAGTCTAATAAGATTAAATAACCTTTTGCAAGTCAATCGGGGTGGTTCAAATAGTTACGGAGGACACATTCAATTTAGGATAAAGTCCACAAAACTAGGAAGACGCATCTAATTTCTTACAACTAATCCATCTTCTATAAGCTAAGTAATAAACAAAATTCCAATAAAATTAAATAATTAACTTTAAATCAAAATATGAGTGACTTTTTTTTTAATGATGAATAGTTGGATTTGTAAATTTGAGTGACTAAGTTTATATAATCTTAATATCTCTAAAGTTTTCAGTATAAATCCATTTATACATTCAGAAATACAATTTAAACAACAAAAAATAACAATTTTATCCAAATTTACATCATAAAATTCCAACAAAAAAAATTCAAACGTTTAACCAACGCCCTAACCCGTACCCAAATAAAAAAAAAGTCAAAACATGCGTTGTAACTTGCCACCTATGTACGTTGGATTAAAAGTCTAGTTCAGTCAACATGGGTAGTTGAATTAAGTAAGACACGTCTAATTTAGGATTAAGTCCACTCCCACGTATATTTACTTTTTGACTACCAACTAAAATTTAATATTCATCCTGTCGATTAAAAAATTTCACCAGGTTCATATAAATTAATAATTTAGAATTTTAAATTAAAAGTTATGAATATAAAAAATTACTAAAATAAAAAAGTTTATGAATAATTCAACAAAGTTTACTCTGGGGGAGAAATGTTCGTTATTTATTTACCTTGATATGTAAACAACTTCTAAATCAAACACCTCTCTTACACGTCACACCATGGAGATAAATATATATATATATATATACGACGAGGATTACACCTCAAAAACTAAAACTAAAATATATACGACGAGGATTACACCTCAAAAACTAAAACTAAAATATATACGACAATCTCTCTCCAACAGGGTGGTTAGATTGGGGTTCTACTCCATAGATGGAAAAAGTGTATATATATACATATATGTATATATATATATATATATATATATATATATATACACACGGCGGCCCCGGACCAACAACCAAGCAACAACTCCATTCAAACCCATGTGGCAACGAAAGAGTCCCCATGTCGGCCTCGTACCAACGACAAAGCAACAACTCCTGGCAACGAAAGAGTCCCCTCTGGAAATGGAATGCGCCATTGATTCCGGGAAGAGAAAATTACAGACTCCACGCCTGTCGATATAAGCTGTAATCAATCGATATAAAAGAGGGCAAGGTGGCCATGCAACTRCAGAAAGCAGCGCCTCATACCATCTTAGTCCCAGGCGAGCAGGGCTTTTTATTTCGTTCGATAGCAACCTGGAATTAGGAAGACGAAAGGAGTTATGGGTGCCCTGAGGATTGAWTCGATCTTGGCTGTGATGCTGTTTCTCGGGATTTTATCCAGCGTTGCTAGTCATAACACTTTGAGATCATACAAGCCTCTTTCTCACATGAAATCCTTTTCGAGATCCAGTCTGGAGAGTTGGGATTCTCCGGTTGCTAATGTTCCGAAGTATCTCAATCGGGCGGAGGCCGAGAGAGTTTCGGCTGCTCGCTGGAAGCTGACACGATCGCTGGCTGCAGCGCCCAGGATTGACAACGCCACGGTAATTATTGGAAATGACACATTTTCTCCAATTCGAGCAACGGAGATGAGTTTTTGTTGAGTTTTTTTGTTTGTTGGTGATGCGCAGGTCCAGTCAAAGGGCCGCGTGTTGTATGTTACAAACTATGGCGCCGATCCGACCGGAGCCACGGACAGCACCCAGGCCATCTTGGCAGCGATCAACGAGACCTTCAATGTAGCTACGAGCAAGCAAACGATGCCCGGTGTACGCGACCTCGGAGGCGTCGAGATTCATCTCGAAGGGGGAAATTATCTCATCAGCGGACCTCTACGGCTGCCCAGAAGCGGAGGCGGCAATGTTTTGGTAATGAAATCTCTGTGTTACTGTAAATTACAAATTACATTGCATGTATGTCCGAACGAATTACTAATCGATCCCATGCACAGATTCACGGCGGCACCCTGCGGGCTTCTGAAGATTTCCCAATGGATCGTTACTTGATCGAGCTATGGTCGTCGAACGATGCTACCCATCGTAGCGTGTCATACGAGGACATTACTATGCGGGATTTGATGTTGGATGCAAATTTTCGAGGAGGAGGGATTCTGGTGATCAATTCCCTGAGAATCAACATCGATAATTGCTATATCTCGCATTTCAAGTCCTTTGGCATCATGGTTCAGGGCGGGCACGAGACATACATCCGGAATTCCTTCCTTGGGCAATACATTACGGCGGGCGGAAGCCCCAACGAGAAGAAATTCAGCGGCGTGGCCATAAGTCTCATGGGCAACGACAACGCTGTAACGGATGTTGTCATTTTTTCAGCTGCTGTGGGGATTGAGGTGAGCGGGCAGGCCAATATATTCACGGGAGTCCATTGTTATAACAAGGCCACAGGCTTCGGAGGAGTTGGAATAAAACTACAGCTCGGTGGATTGACTCAGACGAGGATCGTCGGTTGTTATATGGACTATACCGCCATTGTTGCAGAGGATCCCGTGCAGCTTGATATTGCCAATAGTTTCTTTCTTGGCGATGCCAACATAGTGCTGAAATCATCGCAGAGAAAAATAATATCAGGCGTCAACATTGTAGACAATATGTTCAGTGGCTCTCAGAAGGGCGTGGACATCGTTCAGTTGGTCGGGCGATTTGAATCGATTGATCAGACGGTTGTCGACAGGAACAACGCGCGTGGAATGACGCTTAGATCGACTGTGGCTCGAGGCACAGTCAAGGGAAACGGAACCACATGGGCCATAGATTTTAATCCTTTTCTGCTCTTCCCAAACCTTATTCAGCATGTTCAGTATTCTTTCTATACACCTGATGCTTCGTTTCCCAGGCATGCTCTCAGAAATGTCTCTCACAACAAAGTGGTGATCGAGGCGGATACCCAAGTATCTGCAACAGTTGCAGTGCAGGTAGATCAGAGTGCCACTTTTGTTCAAGGCACTGCGATTTATTCCTAGAGACGGGCTCTCTTGATTATTACATACAGACTTTGCCTCAACGACTATTAGATATAGATTTTACATGGTCTTTGAATTATTGGCAGGGTTCTGATCAGAACCTGAAGCTGTTTTCCGTAGACATTTTTTGGACCATTTCATTCTTTCTTGTAACGATTTTGCAACAATGGTGAATACAGAATGATAAATACTAACACCCAGATTTGATATCTTCATTAGTTTTTTATTCTGATGGGAAAGTTTCATTAATTATTTGTACAGACCCCATTACAATCTCTGCCAACAAATGTTCAATAGTAATTAATCCGCATAACGATTAGCGGGCCAAATTTTTTGAAAAAATAGTTATTTTTTGTTATTTAAATTGTATTTTCAATGTATAAATGGATTTAGTTGATTGAAATTTTTTTCGTACATTTTGATTATGCAAATTTAATCATTCAAATCTGCAAATCCAACTATTAATTACTCAAATTCGAACGAAATCAAACTAAAATATTACAAAAAAAAACACAAATTTTTTTTTGTTCAAATTTACATCACAAATTCCATCCCCAAAAAACCAAAAAATATGAACCTTTAAACTACAACAAAAAAATTGTTCAAATTTATATCACCAGATTTCGTAAAAAAAAAAAAAAAAACCAAAAAGTTTGAAACTTTAAACTACAACCAAAAATTTGTTCATAGTTCATATTTACATCACCTGATTCCATCTTAAAAAAAAACCAAAACCAGAAGGTAGAACCTTTAGATTACAACCATCCAAACAGTCTCTGTTTTATGACGGAGATCTTGAGGATTCATTTTCATCACTTCACGCAAACCATGTTCTGACATAAATCGTGCGGGATATCATATTCATTTATGTTGGTTTGTCCAAATCCGGTTACCTAATCTTGGCAGATATTGAATGGTTGTTCATCTACCAAGCATAACACCCAAAAGCGGGAACACGCTATGGTTTTCTGTTTGGGAGTACTTTCTTTTATAAATGGTTATAAATATTGTCATTAGAATACGTAAGCGCCTATATTGCGAAGTGGGTATAATGTTTGTTTTTTATCAATTGATTATATTTTTGTTAGAAATAGGTATGGGAATATTGTAATTAAAAAATAGAAAATTTGATATTAAAGTGGGTAAGTGATTTTTTTTTTGGATTTAAAAATAATTCTGGTAATACAAAATTATAAATAAAATATTTTATATTAAAGTAGTATATATATATATATATATAATTTAATTATTTTTTATTAATATTTTATAAAAGATTTAGACTTATAGAGAGGTTTTTTAAAGTTTTTTTTAAAAGTGTTATAATGTTTAAAAAGAGATATCAAGGTTGTTTTCATATCAAGATAAACATAACAGAAGAAGCGTATGCTTATACTACTATCACTTTGACTAATGGTTTAGTCTTGGTAGAGTCTACATTGCATCCATGTTGTCTAACTCCTCTCTCATGTCCCGACTTCTTGCCTCAAAGGCCCAAATTCTACTACCTTGACTAATGGTTAAGCCCCAAATTCTACTACCTTGACTAATGGTTTAGTCTTGGTAGTATTTACATTGCATCCACTTTGTCTAGTGTCTAGATCCTCTTTCATGTTTTAATTTCTTGTTTTGATTTCTTGTTTTGGTGGCCCAAATTTTATGTATGAAAATGTCATATTTTTGTATCAAATTGGTCTAGTTTCTCTTTCAACTAGTTCAATTTATTGAGGGTTTTCTTTTGTTGAGCTCTTCGTATTTTATGTAGTATTCCAAATATAAAATAGTATGCAGAACATAAATAATTTAGCTAGAAGAGGTAGAACAACAATGATATAACTAGAACCATACCGGAAAAATATGAGAATAACACCAAAAAGAGCACTTTGATTAATGATAGCAATGTTCACTTGCCTCTTCGAGGGGGCAACCTCCAACAGAGCAACGCTCTATTACAATAATATCCAAGACAATATTTCTCATACCCTCTACTTCTATTTATACTAAATCTATCTATCCAAAAGAACAATATAGATGAAGATCCTTCTAGAAGCGGAAGCTTCTATTAGGTCTTCTTACATTTGACTTTTTCTTCCTTATTGCCAGGCCTTATTAATATTGACCTTTATTACATGGAATTATATTATTCTACCTACATGAGGGGTTATGGAGGTTAGGTCCCTAACATGCCCCCCCCCCTTGAAGAACAACCTTGTCCTTGAGGTTTCAGATGAGGGAATTGTTGTAGAATGGTGGTCGGCTCCCAGGTGGCATCTTCTGGAGGTGTATCTTTCCATTGGACTAACACTTCCTGAATGGTGCGCTGACGGAGACGATGTTCTCACTTGGCCAAGACTGCTTGTGGCTGCAACCATATGGAACCTTCTTCATCCAACTCAGGAAGACTAGTTTGAGTTTGGCACTTAGTTCTAATCACCTTCTTTAAGCAGGAAACATGAAAAACACGATGGAGCTTCGACTGATTAGGTAGATTTAACTGATAGGCCACCGATCCCACACGCTTGAGCATTGTATAAGGACCATAAAATTTGGGCGCAAGTTTATGACAGTGGTGAGCTTTGAGGGAAGACTGCTTATAAGGTTGTAGTTGAAGAAATACCTGGTCCCCTTCAACAAAATGGTGTTTGGAACGACCTTGATCTGCTTTTTGCTTCATGCGATTCTGAGCCATGACCAAATTGTCTTTGAGGGCATGAAGAATAACCTCCTAGACTGTAAGATTTGTGTCAACCTCCTGAACTTGCAAGACCCCTGGCATATAGGAGAGAATTGATGGGGGATTTTGGTCGTAGAGTGCTTCAAAAGGAGTCATGTGAGTCGTTGTATGGTTAGATGTGTTGTATCGCTATTCAACTAGGGGTAACCATTGAGCCCACCGATTTTACTGCTTAGATGAAAAACACCTCAAATATGTTTCCAAACACTTGTTGACAACTTCAGTCTGGCCATTCATCTGAGGGTGATAGGCAGTGTTGAGATGTAATTGGGTGCCTTGTAGCTTGAACAAATCTTGCCAAAAATTGTTGGTGAAAGTGGGGTCTCTGTCAGAGACAATAACATTAGGCATTCCATGAAGCTTGAAGATATTATCCATGAAGAGTTGAGCCATTATGACGACTGTGAATGGGTGTTGAAGAGAAAAAAAATGATCATATTTGGAGAGACGATCGACGACCACCATGATGACTGACTTATTGCTCGATTTAAGTAAGCCTACAATGAAGTCCATAGAAATATCTTGCCAAATAGCAGGGGAAATCGGAAGCGGTTGGAGTGTGCCCGGAGCTTTGATAGTTTCTCCCTTGTTGCGTTGACAGACCTCACATTTAGCCACAAAGGTGCGGACATTCTGTTTCATACCCTCTTACAAAAAAGAACGTTTGACCCTTTCATAGGTTTTGGTAAATCCAGAATGCCTTGTTGTGGGTGAGGCATGAAGTTCATAAAGCACTGTGGATTTAAGTTGGGATTGCTTGCATAAATACAAACAAGCTTTGTAGCGAAGCTCTTCATTATGCCAAGAGTACCCTACAGAAACTGAAGAATTGTGTTGCAATTGGCGGAGCAGGATAGAAATTTTGGGGTCTTGCAACCATTCTTGATGAACATCTTGGATCCAATCTGGTACAAAGAAGGAGAGGGAGAAAAGGGACCCATATTCTTCATATTTCCGAGAAAGAGCATCGGCCACTACATTTTTCTTTCCCTTCTTGTAAATGATTTCATAATCATAGCTAAATAGCTTGGTCACCTATTTTTTTTGCGCCAGGGATGAAATTCGTTGTTCCAGGAAATACTTGAGACTTTGATGATCAGTTTTGATTTGGAATCGTTGACCCAATAAGTAAGGGCGTCAGAGATCCACAACATGTAGAATAACTAACATTTCCTTTTCATAAATGGATTGGCCCAAATGTCGCTTTGAAATTTGTTTGCTAGTGAAGGCCAAGGGCTTGATATCTTGCATGAGGATGGCTCCAATTCCTTTCTCGGATTCATCACATTCCAATACGAATGTCTTTGTGAAGTCTGGGAGTGCTAAGACAGGGGTCGATCACACATAATTTTTTAAGTCTTGGAAGGCATGATCCGCAACTGAAGTCCAAGTGAAAGCATTCTTTTTAAGGAGGGAAGTGAGAGGAGTTGCAATCTTTCCATAATTCTGAACAAACTTCCTATAATAGCCTGTTAAACCCAGAAAACCACGTAATCTCTTAAGAGTTTTAGGGCGAGGCCAATCTTGCATAGCTTCAATTTTCTTAGGATCCACTCAGAAACCATCCTTGTGAACAATATGACCTAGGTATTCCACTTTTGAGGCACCAAAGGCACATTTAGATTGTTTGAGGAAAAAATGGTGCTTAGAGAGGAGATGGAGAACGTGATTCACATGGGAGAGATGAGATGAACAAGTTTTACTATATATGAGAATATCATCAAATAAAACTAAGACAAAATGACGGAGAAAAGGATAGAAGACATGATTCATAATACTTTGGAAAGTGGAAGGATCATTACACAATCCAAAGGGCATTACCAAGAATTCATAATGACCCTCATGAGTGCGAAATGTCGTCTTGGGAATGTCTCTTTCTTTCATGTGGATCTAGTGGTATCTAGAACGTAGATCCAATTTGGTGAAGTATTGAGAACCACTCAATTCATCCAAGAGGTCATCAATGACAAGAATGGGGAATTTGTCTTTGATTGTGAGTTTGTTGAGGGTGCAGAAATCATGACACATGCACCAAGTACCTTCTTTATTGAGTACCATGACCACATGGGAAGAATAGGGGCTAGTACTGGGATGGATAACACCGACTTCGAGTAATTCATGAACAATTTTCTCAATTTCATTCTTCTGAGAAAAGGGATTACGATAATGGCGGACATTGGGAGGAAGACTACTCGAGATGAGAGGGATGGAATGATCATGGACTCCATGGGAAGGGGGAAGTTCTTTGGGGGTGGTAAGAACAACTTGGTGGTGGGAGAGGATAGATTGGAGGTCAGGATGCATAGAAGGTGTCTCAACAACATGAATGGAGTGGAGTTGGGATATGATTCTCGAATGACCTTTTTCGAGGAGCTTTTCCATGCGATGGGAACTGATGATCTCAGTGGAGCCTATTGTGATGCCTTGGAACTTATATTGTTGTCCCTCCTGCTGGAATTGCATGGTTAATTCCTTAAAATACATGAGAATCGGCCCGAGAGTCCGTAACCATTCAACACTAAGAACAATGTCACAACCATCCATGTCTATAGAAAACATATGAGATTTCAGGTGATACTAACCAATTTGGAGTCGCACATTTTCACATCGTCCCCCACATTTCATGGAACCACCATTGGCAATCATGATTTGAAAATTATTGACTACACGGATGTAATAATTGACTTCTTGGGAAATGCGACGATGAAAAAAGTTATGGGTGCTACCACTGTCCACAAGGATGATGGATTTACTATTTTTTATGTAACCAATTAATTTGAGAGTCTGGGGAGCAGAGAAGCCGGTGAGGGCATTAAGTGAAATCACCAGTTCAACTTCAGGTGGGTCAGAGGCTAGGGTGAGGTCAGATGGCGGTGGTATTTCCTTCACATGCGGAACAACAAAATCTTCTTTAGAAAGATCCTCAGTCACAACCATACAAATATTTTTTTCCTTACACTTGTGCCCGGGAAAATATTTGTCATCACAATTATAACAAAGACCCTTGAGTTGACGTTCGACCATTTCATCCCTAGTTAATTTATGGATCTCGAGGGGATTTGCAGAAGGGAAAAAATGGGTGGGTTTAGGGCAAGGAGGAAAGGAGGGTTTGCGGATCTGGGAGGACACAATCTGTTGGGATTCCTTGGCTCATTTAATATCTTCCAACCAAGTCTAGGGGCATGCCATGACAACATGGGAACAAATTTCATCTTTGATGCCACTGATAAATAATTCCCTAAAGAAAGCATTTGACATTCCCTTCGTTCTGAAATCCAAGTGCTCAAATGAAACAATAAAGTATTCCACTATCCCATACTACTTTAACTTGGTCAAACGACCTAAATGGTGGGTTTCAAAGTCAATGCAGTCATAAAGTTCGACCACAAACTGTGTCCAAGTAAGATACCCTTAGCATGCCTTTTTTCTCCATTGCCACTATTGTCATTGTTCTGGATCCATATGGAGGACACCATAACGAAGCTTGGCTAAATCATCAGTAATGCCATGAAAAGAGAGATAATGTTCCATTTGGGTAACCCGACCTATAGGATTTGATCCATCAAATTTGCTCACCTCAAATCTAGGAGGGCAGAGGTCTTGGGAAAAGTGGGTAGAATGAGGGCCTTGGTAATGGGAAGAGTCATGGTCATACTGAGAAAATGGTTGTTCAGAAGAGGAAGGGTTCCAAGAATGGCCTAAGACATGTTTGTTGAGGTCTTTGAGGTAGGAACATTGTTCCTTGAGGTCTTTGATGTGGGAACATTGTTCCTTGAGGTCGTTGATGTGGGAACATTGGTCCTCAAGGATCTCAATAGTGGAAATGATGGAGCTAATGTTGGTAGTGAGTTGATTTATGGTTTCCTTGTGCTGATGGTTGTCAGCAATCAAGGCATTGAGGTCGTGGGCTCATGTGGTAGTCATTTGGACAAAGGAGCAGGAAAATGGTATAGGGGAAACAAAAGGGGTCTGGAGGGGTGGGTGGGAATACAAAGAAAAAAGGGTGTCAAATGATAGGTACCACTGTGATCAGGGTGGAAAGGGGGATCCAAAGGGATAGGAGCCAAATAAGGGTGTCGGAGACAGGTCTGGTCCACAAAACAAATTGTGTTAAAAATGATAGGTATCACTGGAATCAGGCCGAAGAGAGGAACCTAGTGGGATAGGTCCCAAATAAGTGTGTCGTCGGGACCACTATACTCTTTTTTTTTTTATCCCTGTGGAGTTATACTCCGGCCTGAATAATACTGCAATGACGAAATGCCCAAACACTTAAAAAGAAGAAATGTGTAGTAATTTCGCAACCAAAATGCAAAAGGCACAGTTACGCGACAATAGATCTTGTCTGTTTTGGTTTTTTTTTTTTTTTGTCCCAAGGGGTAGGGTATTCATGGTTTCTACAGATAAGGGTTTTCCCTATTCTATAAATCTCTAATATACGTGTGGGGTCAAAAAATAGTACTCGACCCAATATCTCAGGGCACCAACTAAGGAGGCTAGACCGTTCCCTTAGCTGTACTACCTGACTACCCAGGTACAAGAGAGTATCTTCCCCAGTGTTGTTATCGGTGGAACTATAGCATTCAGGAGGCCAGTCTATTTATCTAAGGAGGGCTTCAGGAGATATATTTCGATCCGTATACAGTTGTTGGTTGATGCGCTACCACTCGAAGGGGTACCAACAAGAGTTACAAGGGTGGCCAACAGATGTGTGCTTAGGTACCACTTGTATTTCCTACGTGTATGACTCCTCGACCACAGGTTTATGCATGTAATGAAAGATATTTGTAGCTTTGAGATGTCGGAATACGTCTCTACCCTGAAAAAAAATTAACCCATAATTTTTTGTCGAGGAAAGTGCTTTGATACCACTTGTAGTATTCCAGATATAAAATAGTATGCAGAACATAAATAATTTAGCTAGAAGTGGTAGAAAAACAATGATATAATCAGAACCATACCAGAATAACACCAGAAAGAGAACTTTGATTAATGATAACAATGTTCACTTGCCTCTTCAAGGGGGCAACCTCCAGCAGAGTAGCGCTCTATTACAATAATATCCAAGACAAGATTTCTCATACCCTCTACTTCTATTTATACTAAATCTATCTATCCAAAAGAGAAATCTAGAGTAATATCCTTCTAGAAGCGAAAGCTTCTATTAAGTCTTCTTACATTTGAATTATTCTTCCTTATTGCTAGGCCTTATTAATATTGGCCTTTATTACATGGAATTATATTATTCTACCTATGTGAGGGGTTAGGGAGCTTAGGTCCCTAACATCTCCATTGTCATGGCTATAAAGGTCTTCATATGCTAAGGAATTTCCCCCATTTTCAAGAGTGGCCTTATTGCTCTCACCCTATCCTTAATAACCTCCATTACCCTTTTTCTATGGTAGGTTGTTGTTGATGCCTTCGCCACCATATCAAATCTTCATTTCCTTGGACAACCTTCATGCTTATTTTTTATGCTTTCCCTCCACTTAATATGCATTTTACCAAACATCTTAACCTGTTCTAGATGGTCAAATGGCTTTAAGAAGAAGACTACAACTCAATTCACATTTGATAGTCACTCTTTTTTATTTCTAAAATATTGATACATTGGAGCATAGATACCCCTAACAACTTCCTCAAAATAACAATGTGAAATGAAATATCAAAATCTGCCTTGCATTTGAGGTCAGGATCACCATAAATGATGAGGGTTGAGCCATTTACCCACGAAGAGGATATATATTTCAAGGAATGTTTGGTCCCACATATGGTTAGGACATCTTTTCAAGTCGAAGACATGAGTTCGATGCTCGTATGGAATATGTGGTGAAACAAAAATCTTGGAATCATGAAAAAGTCATTTGGGAACGTGGTACTTTTTCGAACCGGGATGCTATCACATAAATTGAAATAGAAAGATGAATCTATGTGAATTCCATATGTTAAAAAATCCTTGGGACAGTCAATGCCATGCCACTTGCATTAACATGTTGATCGATATCATGATGCTACATGTACCCGAGTGAGCCTATTTTCCAGAGGTTATTCTTTGGTTTAATCCATGGAGAGGATGAGCTACTTTGGCCTTTGTCAACCCCACCCTCTCCCCTATTATTTCATCATCTTGACACCTGATGGACATGATCCAGGGGGATATTGGTGGCCACCCACCTATTCCAACTGGCTCTTCTTGACAGTTTTTAGTTCATCACATTCTTTTGTACTTCTTTGTGATTGTGGGTTCTACACTTTCAGGGATGTATGAATCCATACACATCTTCCAAGTGGAGATTGGTGGCCACCCACCTAATCCAACTGGCTTAGTTTGGAAGTTTTCATGTCAGTACATCATTTTGTACTTCCAGGGCTATTTTGGGGCCCTAAACAACATTTTTTAGATTGACACAGTCAAATTGTAGATGGAGTTTTATTTTGACAGGACAATGTGTAGTTCTCGAAAAGACATTTCCAATGGGCTATCACACGCCTAAAACGAAGGTCGTATGCAAAATTTACGACCCTGGGAAGTTGAGGTACCAACTTACCAATCAGGGCCCACATAAATTTTGGTGTTTCACCTCCTAAGGTTAGGTTTTTGGATGTCTAGGGTTTGGGCATTCATGCATAATGTTAAAAATGCCTTTGGAGCCTCATTGTAATCATTCTACTCAAACATATGCGCGTAGCAGCCACATCTCTTCTTAGAGATAGCTACCACCATTCGAGCAAGTTGTTTCAGTTCTGCAGTTTTACAGTTTGAACCTATTTCATTTATTCAATATAAGTTATTGTTCACTGGATATCTTTTATTATCTCTGTGTTATTGTATTTAGTTTGTTATTCATTTTTTTCACTCATAAATTTAGATCAGTGGTATCAGAGTGGTCTGCTCTTAATTTATTTTTCTTTGTGCATGTATCCGACAAGATCTGGGTACAAGAAGTCGAGACTCAAACCAACCAAGTTTTTTCAATATCATTCACGCCGATCATGAAAACAAACCATGGGGTATGAAAATAAATATGATGGAGCATGCGATCCTTTTAAAATGTTGCTCGAGGAAGCCCTTGTGTGACAAAGGAACAAAATGATCGACACCTTTACACAAATCCTGCAACGACTTCCCACAGGAGAAGCATCTTCATCAAGCGACCATGCAACCCCCTTCAAGGTACACGTAAATTTTGATATTCCATTATTTGAAGGACTGATAGATGCAGATGTTGTAGATAAATGGTTGAATCTGCTTGAAGGGTATTTTTCGGTCCACAAATTTTCCGATAGGGAAAAAATTACTTTTGCACTCCTCAAGGCCGTCTCCCATATTAAGGAATGGTGGGATACTTACTCTAAGAAAAGGGCCATAGAGGAATCTGCAATATTTGTGGTCTCCCCCAGATGGGATTCCTTCAGGGATTCCATTAAAGAACAATACTACCCTATTGGAATATATGAGGACTAGTACACCATATGGACCACCCCGCGTCAGGAAAGGGGCTAGACAGTACCAAATTTCACCAATAATTTCCATACCCTGCGCACCAAATTGGGTATAAAAGACTCTTAATGACATCTGGTGCTCAAATACCATGGTTGTTTGCATAGATACATTCAAACAGAAATGGAGTTTCTGGACATCACATCATTGAGTATGACATATAGATATGATGTCAAGATTGAGTAGAAATTTAAGCAGAAGAGGAGAGAGTTTGGATATGAAAACTCCTCACAGTCGAAGCAAGGAAAAGGTGGCCCCAACCCACACAACAAGGTACAAAGAAAATATGGCCACTCTCAGGACACCTAGTCCAATCTGAAACACAAGAAGGGAAATAAGAAGTAAAAGAAGGACACGAGAAAATGGTGTGAATACCATAAAATCCCATGGCACAACACCGAATAATGTCACTCCAAGTAGTCACTTGTGGCCAAGTTGAAAGCTTCTGAGTCAGAGGCTGATTTTGACTCCAAATCAAATCCAAAATGAGGGAAGTGGATTATCGATGTTAAACCTAGTGCCATGGTCACTACCACCAAAGTCCAGCCAAGTAAACCATAAGAACCAGAGGAGGGGGAATGCCTCTTTCACTCGTAGATGTGGGTAAAGGGGGATATGCTTCACTTCATTATTAATAGCGATAGTCAGAAAAACCTGATCTCAGGAGAGGTCATAAAGTGTTTGGACCTGTCGGTGACACTGCACCCTCAACCCTACACCATCGGCTGACTTCGCCAAGGAAGATACCTTTGTTTTAGCCAACAATGTCATCTTCCCTACGACATCAAGACTTTCAAATACAAGGTATTGTGTGATTTTTCTCCCCTTGAAATTTGTGATGTTGTTTTAGGACAACCATATTTGTGGAAACATCATGTTGTGTATGAGTCTAGACCCCACAATGTTAATATTACTTTGGGTAGACAATTGTACATGATACCAGAGGTGGTGCTACTTACCACTATTTCTTTAATCTTTGCTAAGAAATGCAGTAAGGTCATTTCACAGACCGAGAAGTTCTTCTTCTTTGTGAAATGTGCTCACAGTAAGCAGAAGGTCGCCTCCACATCTGTAGCCTATACACAGAGTCTCTCTTTGCAGCAGAAGCAAGTGGATAGGATCGTAGAAGAGTACATAGAAATATTCTCCTCACCCACTAGGATACCGATGCACTTCCAAGTCAAGCATCTAATTTATCTAACCCACAATGCACCTCTTCCTAATGGAATAGTCTATCGTTGCTTGTTGATGGAAAATGATGAAATCAAGTGTCAGATCCAAGAGATACTTCAAAATGGGTACATCATACCCATCTCCTTCCCTTATGGAAGTCTGATTTTACTGATGCAAAAGAAAGACGAGACCTGGAGGCTCTGCATTTATTACAAAGGATTAAAAAAAATCACAGACAGGAACCAATACCCAATTCCCAGAATTGATGACCTTCTTGACCAACTCAAGGGGAAAAATTTCTTCAACAAGCTTGATCTAAAGTCTGTCTATGAATAGGTTCCCATCGAACCAACTCATGTATGGAAGACAACTTTCAAATCTAAAGAAGGTCTGTTCGAATGGTTGGTCATGCCCTTTGGCTTAAAAAATGCACCAACCAATTTTATGGGGTTAATGGATGATGTATTGAGACCCTTCACCAACTCTTTTGTGGTGGTATATGTGGATGACATCCTCATATTCAACAGAACTTGGGAGGAGCACATGTAGCATATTCAACAGGTTTTGAGCACTCTATGTCAACACAAGCTATATGCCAACTTGGAAAAATGATCCTTTTGCATGAACAAGGTCCAATACTTGGGCTAAATTTTTGATGAGAACGGGGTACATGTTGATCTAGCTAAGATCCAAGTCATCCGTGACTAGCCAACCCTGACCACACTAACCGAGCTTCAGATCTTCCTGGGATTGGCCAACTTCTACCGACGGTTCGTGTTGGGATTCTCCCATATTGCATGGGCCCTCAACCAAGTAACCAAGGGAAGTGGCAAGGAAAATTTCACGTGGGGGAAGGAAGAACAACGAGAATTTGATGATTTGAAGAATTGCTTGTGCTCAGCTCCAACTCCTTACTTGATCTGTAACAACCATTCGAGATTGAGACTGATACATCTGAATATGCTTTCGGCACAGTTCTCACTCAGGACGGTCATCCGATGGCATACCATAGTGATACACTCTTAGATACTTTACAGAAATACCCCACTTACGATAAGGAAATGTATTCCATTGTAAAATCATGTCGTCAATGGAAACATTACATTTCCGGAAAGGAGACAATCATCCACACTAATCACAAGCCTCTGCAATTCATACAGACACAAGGGAAGTTGCACAATGACCGCCATTAGAAGTGGTCCACCTACCTACAATAGTTCCATCTCAACTTCCTTAGTAAACCTCCCATGGCTTTACTCACCACCGTGCTCCATTCCTATGGACATGAGGCATATGAGTGGCCCCAACTTTATCAACAAGATCCAGACTTCACCACCACCTATCAGCTATTGGATACATGCATGAATGCCATCAATTTTTACATTTAGGATGTACTATTACGTCATATTGGTCATCTCTATGCTTCATCAAGCGAGCATGCACAAATGATCTCAGAGGCTCACTACAATTGGATGGCATGGAGAAAATTTTGGTTGTTCTACAAAAAAAAATTTATTGGCCAAAACTTTGACAGGACGTTAGCAAATATATCAGATCTTGAACTACTTATGCCATTTCCAAGCCAGCCATCAAGAAGCAATGTTTCTACACCTCTCTTCCTACTCCCGAGAGGCCTTGGGAATCAATCCCTATGGATTGCATGTTTGGTCTTCCGTCCACCAAGAAAGGAAATGATTGTGTATTTGTGGTAGTTGATCGGTTTTTGAAGATGGCCATCCTCAAAGTCAGCAAGAAGGCCATCACAACGACAGATTACAAGCTCTTATTCAAACGAGTGTGGGTCCATTTTGGGATACCACAGACCATCATCTCCGATTGGGACAACAGGTTCCTTAACACATTTTGGTCGAGTCTTTGGTCAATGTTGGACATCAAGCTCACTAAATCCACTACTTTCCACCCCCAAACTGATGACCAAACATAGGTCGTCAATCAAATGATTGTGCACATACTTTACATGTACAAATCTAAGCATTCACGTACTTGGGATGACAGTCTCCCCTATGTTCAACACAACTACAATAGGGCTCTCCATAGCTCCACCGACCACAACCCATTTTAGGTGGGGCTGGGATTCCAACCCTTGGGTCCCATTGATGTTGCATTGCTTCTTGCCACCACACAGTCATAATATTCTCATGTTCAGTATGAGGTCGACAAATCCACCATATTCATTGAGCGGATTCATCACATCTTCCAATAGGTCCATGATATTTTGCAGAAACACAATGCTAAGTACACACAACGTCATGATAAACACATGGAACCACACTAGTTTCAGGTGGGAGGCAAGGTTTGGTTACATTTGTAGAAAGATCACCTTACAGGGCCCCATCAAAATCTCTGCCCACTTATCTATGGGCCTTACACTATCACCAAGGTTGTGGGTAGCAATTATTTTGAGCTCAACACTCCACTCTTCCTTGGCTTGCACCCAATGTTCAATGTGGACCTCCTTCGACCATATTTTCCACCCTTATTGGACACCTCAAAGATTGAAGAATAACTGACACCAACAAAGTTCAACCTTGACTACATGGAACAAGAATCCACTAATCATATAGTGGACAGACAAGTCAAGGGCACTCGCCAGTAGAGGATCCAACTTTATTGGGTTGTCAATGCAAGGAAGCTCCTACACCAAGGAAAGTGGCTCAACAAAAGTTTCCTCACTTGATGGGGGAACTCAACGCAATGGAGACCATTGCTTCCTAAGGAGGGAGGATTAATCTAGGTGGATATTGGTGGCCACCCACCTATTCTAACTGGCTCCTCTTGACAATTTTTAGTTCACCACGTTCTTCTGTACTTATTTGTAATTGTGGGTTCTACACTTCTGGGGATATCTAAATCCCTACAAATATTCCAGGTGGATATTGGTGGCCACCCACCTAATTCAACTGGCTTAGTTTGGAATTTTTCATGTCAGTACATATTTTTGTCTTTCCAGGGTCGTTTTTGGGGCCCTAAACCGTGTTTTTTTAGCTTGACACAATCAAAATATAGATGGAGTCATATTTTTATGGAATAATGTGTAGTTATCAAAAATACCTTTCCAACGGGCTATCACACACCTAAAATGGAGGTCATATGAAAAATTTATGACCTCGAGAAGTTGAGGTACCAACTTACTCGTCAGGGCCCACATAACTTTAGGAGTTTCACCTTATAGGGTTAGGTTTTTGGATGTCTAGGGTTTTGGAATTCATGCATAATGTTAAAGAGGCCTTTGGATCCTCATTTTGATCATTCTTCTCAGATGGATGCACATAGCAACCACATCTCTTCTCAGAGATAACTAGCACCATTTGAGCAAGTTGTTTCAGTTCTACAATTTTACAGTTTCAACCTATTTCATTTATTCAATAGAAGTTATTGTTCAATGGATATCTGTTATTATCTTTGTGTTATTGTATTCAATCTATTATTCGTTTTTTTTTCTCATAAATATGGATCAGTCACTTCCAAGTTCGGCCACTTGTCAACCTAGTGAATGCACATCCTTATCACCCCATCTGGAGTATATATATATATATATATATATATAACAATTAATTATTTAAATAAGTGTTATATAAATATAAATGTTGAAGTTTTTCATATGGGGTGTCAATGATCCAGATTTAGGAGCGGAACGAATTGATTAACAAATTGAATACAATAAACACAGAGATATGAATGATAACACATATATCTAGGGAACAATATCTTCTATTAAATAATGAAATAGTCTGAAACTGTAAAACTGCAGGACTTAAAACACTTGCTCGAATGGTGGTAGTTATCTCTAAGAAGAGATGTGGCTGCTACGCACATCCATTGAGCAGAATCAATTACAATGAGGCTCCATAGGCATTTTTTATATTACTCATGAATGACAAAACCCTAGACATCTAAAAACCTAACCCTAGAAGGTGAAACGCCAAAATTCATGGGGCTCCTATGGGTCGTGTAAGTTGGTACCTCAACTTCCCAGGGTCATACATTTTGCATACGACCTCTATTTTAGGAACATGATAGCCCGTTGAAAAGGTATTTCATAGAACTACAAATTCCTCCATCAAAATCTGACTATGTCTATAGTTTGACTGTGGCGAGCCAAAACAACAACGTTTAGGGCCCTAAAATGGCCCTGGAAGTACAACAATATGTGTTGACATGAAAACATACAAAACAAGCCAGTTGGATTAGGCGAGAGGCCGCCAATATCCACTTGGGGGATGTGTGGGGTTTAATACAACCCCAGAAGTGTAGAAACCATAATTACAAAGAAGTGTAGAAGAACGTGCTGAACAAAAATGAACAAGAGGAGCCAGTTGGAATAGGTGGGTGGCCACCAATATCCACCTGGATTAGTCAAGGAGGAGAGGGGGAGACAATGGTGTGTACTTCCAAAAGAAAATAACCCATAATTAATCATAATGGATTTGAATGTGACGAAATGGGTGGGGATGGGAAAGAATATTGAAGCCATCATAGCTTGAACCCCCATCATGAGTGTAGATTTTCATCTTATATTTTCATTAACCAACTTATGGAGAATTATGGAACCCACTCTTTTGTCACTCAAAATAAGAATGAAAGCATTAAGGTATTTTATATTGGATATTCTACGAATGAGGAGTGTGGCTCTAAGGTGCATGATGTTTTATCTAGAAATTGTTTATGGGGGGTGCTCATCTCACTAGGAAAGCCTAAAAAGGATGGGGATTAAACTCGAGTAGCTTGGAAATGATTCCATTTGTTTGGTTTTGGATAGTTTTTTTCTTAGAATCTCTTGGTTTTTTCTAGTGGGTGTTTATTTGGTCCAATTAGGTGGTTTGGTGAGTAATCCTTGGGTCCAACTAGTTGGTTTTGAGTATCTTATTGTTGGGAAATTTTCATCTAGATCCTTGTCATTGGGGTCGCATGTTCATTCGGTGGTGGGTAGTTTGTTATTTTGGGGTTGGAAAGATGAGAGGGATGGAAAAAAGGAAGGAGGGGTTGAAATGCAGGGAGAAGGCAATGGAAAAGAGGTAAGACATGGAAGACCATATATTGCGGGGCATTGAGGGAACTTGTGCATGTGCAAAATATGACCAGATCTTAGGTGGTGGCTATGGAAATAATGGAAAGGTATCATATGTGATTTGTAGGCCCAATTAAAGAGGAAGTTTAGCCGCATTAAGAAATTGGTTAGAGGGAAGCAGGGGTATAATTCCATGGAGCATATAGATGCAAAAATTGTGAAATAGATTCTGGATATGAGCTTCTCTAGAAGTCATGACAAAAAATAATTGAAGTTGGTGGAACTTTAATAACATAATAACTCTTTCATTTTATGGTTCATGGAGGAGAAAGGAATCCAGTAGTAGGGAATTTAAGTTATGAGTGAGGAGGTAGATACAGAGGGGAAATAACCTATATTAGAAGCAAGGGAAACACGAGCCATTGATGTAAAGGAAGGTACATCAACTTCAACATTCTGCACAATTGTGGATTCAACCTCAAAGGGAAAATATTAGAAGTGACCATGCCAAGTCCCATTGGTATATCTATTCTTTACTATTTTCATAGGATGGTTGAATAATAGGTTAGATTGTTATATTATAGGTTATTATAATTTATATATGACTATCTCATGTTTTGTTAGTAAACCTCCCAAGGAGAGGAGAATATTTTTTTAAAAGCTTCATTATAATAGTGCTAAATGTAAACCAAACTCCCTTGAATTACAGTTACAAAGTGAATCAAATATAAAACCTTATTTCATTAAATATAGATTAATAAGGAAAAATCTAGACTAAAATATTGTTGATACTGAGAGGCAGGGGGGGGAGGGGGGGTTGAATCCATATCAAGTATAATTTATCACCTTTTACAACTTTACTTTTCAATCAAATAATATATCCAATATACAATAAAGAGAAACAAAAGAAATACACAGTGCACAATAGATATATGTGGAAATCCATTAAATGGTTTTCTTATATAATCAAATATTTCGTTCAAAGGAAGTTGCAACTTCCAATAATCTCCAGCTCTAACTGGAAGGAGGCTCCAACCCCCTAATTTTTAGGCTCCAACCTAAAGGAAGCTCCAACTCCCTATATCCTCTGGCTCCAACCGGAAGGAGGCTACAACCCCTTTTCCTTGCCCCTTCCTTCTACCCTTAAATATGTATATAAAAGAATCAACTTATCAAACCATCACCATTAGAATGAGTACGACAACTGCAAAAAATCATGGGCCAAGATCTTCAGGAATACACCTCAAAAAATGTGCCAAGATCTTCAAGAATACACCTCAAAACATGTGCCAAAAACTATAATACCAGATATCCTCACTTGATAGAGCTGACTAGTGGGGCCTCGCATGATGAGACTAGGTACACTCAAAAGGGCCTCACAGGACATTGCATGCTCAACCAACCAACAAGGGCCTACTCAGATACAACTTCACTACCAAAACTTTGCGGCCAAAACTTCTCTACCAAAACTTCGTGGAACATTGTATGCTTGGATAATTCAAATCAAAGGGTCTTCCATGTGTATTTATATTTTTTCAAGTAACTCCTTTACTTTCTTTAGGGTCGACCTGTAAATTATTCTTTTCACTTGATTTATTTAATTGTAGGGCTAACCTGTAACTTCTTGTTTGCAATTCACATGGTCATCTTCAAGAGAGCGTATCTCCTCAACCGTGAGGAGCCATGTGTCATGCCACCTATCATTAGAAACAACTCAATGAGGTCTATCAATACATGGAGGTTCTACATGCATTTTTAATGTATTTCATGCTCTTTTTATTAAATCAATCTTCAAGGCTTCTGAACTTCTTCTAGGGTTGACATCATTGACAACCAATTTCCAACAATATTTCCCTTTGTCATTGATGGAAACATTCATGCTCTCCATGTCATCCCGTTCTCCTCCTATCAACATGATCCTGGCATTTTTCTCCCCCTTCGACATCAATGGAAAAGGGTGGTTCCTTTCTTTGGGGTTGCTCCCCATGAACACATGGAACTCAATAATACTTCTCCTTCCTTTTATGTCTTCTTAGCATTTCTTTCTTTGTTATGGTCCTTGGATCTCTTTTGTGTGACTTCAACTTTCTTTCTCTTCTCTTTTTCTAGGATGCATGTGTTATTTGGTCTTCTAGTTGTTGTTGCAACCAATCTTCCTAAGCCTTTTTCTTTTATTTCACATCTTCGAGAGTCAAACTTAAGATTGTATCATCGATCACATATTTTACTAACACTGAGGAGATTAAGCTTCATATATTCAACTAGTAGGACATTTTCTACTTTTACATTTTCACTTCCAAGATTTACTACACATTTTCCAAGTATTTTGATAGAGGAGTCATCTCCAAACACAACACTGCCACTTTTTCTTTTATTTAGGCTGATGAATTTCTTTTGATCCCCAGTCATGTGTGTTGAGCACCCACTGTCTATGTACGATTAATCTTCTTATTTATCTTCAATGATCAATGCTATTCAACAATCTTCCTTGTTTGGACTCTCTTTATTTTTCCTTATTGTAGTTGTTTTTATAATAGGAGAATTTTCTTTCATATATATGCAATATCGTGCTTTGTGACCAATATTATTGCATTTGTAGAATACAATATTTTGATCCATTAGTGGATCAAATGGATTTCAATTGACGTTGAAAAATCCATAAGAATTTCCAAATCTATTGTTTACATGATCATCCCTTGGATATATATAATCATTTATGTTTCTCATATAGTTGTTTCTTACGTTTATTTTTCAATGAATTGCTTTGTGTCCAAAATTTATATAAGTATAACAATTACCAAGAAAAATATTCTCATACTTGATAGGAAGCGACCTTCATGGTGCTTCATGCCTTATGAATTTTGATATTATGTTCCATATAGATGTGTTTTTTCCCTGTTGTTCTTAAAATACCTCTTGTTTGTTCTCATACTTGGTAGGGAAGGGCCTTCTTGATGTCTCACCCCTTCTGAATTATGATCTTCTGTAATGTTCATGTTATTCTTCAATTTCTTCCTGATTGTTGATTCCACTTCTTAAGACATTTGCATAGATTCTAGAATTTCGTTCATCTCTCTTGTCCTCTTAATATATGTTTGTTGTCTCTGAACTATTATCATATCCAAGTCATGTGTTATTGGTAGGTGATCTCTCTGATCTGTTGGAATATCTGGAGGGAACGAAACCGGGTTATTTTTGAAGACAAGGAAGCCTCGATACTGAAGGTGATCCATCTATCTCTTTTGTCCCCGAGGGAACACACTCATGTGTAGAAAGTTCCTATCTGAAGATTATGACTCACATAGGATGGTATGGGTGGATTAGTTGGATGGTTCGATGGAGCGACAACCTCTTCATGACTAAACAATATAGCGGGAGGGGTCATCAGAATAAGTGAGAAATGCATATATAAATGGCTTCTAAATTGTGGTCTGGGCACAAATACAAGAGCGAAACTTCTTGGTGCATGTGTGTTTCTCACTCTGGCTACTTGACTGTCCTTACAAAAGATTCATATTATGGGTTATTCCAAGATCATTATAGATTGGCTGCACGGAAAAGGTCGACTTCAGGTTATCTCTCTGGATTGTTGGAAGGACAAAACCACTGCTTTAATCACCTCCTTCCAAAATATTTCCTTTGATCATGTTTACAAAGAGGAAAATCAAGTTGCGGACAACCTTTCAAAGCAGGCGCTCACTAGAGACCCAGGGAAACTCACCTATTTTCAGTGTATCGAGGAGCAT
This sequence comes from Picea engelmannii, assembly GCA_009831015.1. NCBI lineage: Eukaryota > Viridiplantae > Streptophyta > Pinopsida > Pinales > Pinaceae > Picea > Picea engelmannii. The sequence continues at coordinate 5,607 of ML838423.1, read as the reverse complement.
GAGGTGCCCCACATGTACCTTGACCTTTACTAGTTTTCCTGGTGTATTTGTTTGCTTCCTGGTTTATTTTGTGGGATGATTTTGCGTGCGGTTATGGAATTTTGATTTTTCCTGTTAGGAGGGAGAGCTCGATTGTAGAGACTTTCCTGGAAGATGTTTGTTTAGTTTTATTTCTTTGGTGAAGAGAACTAGTCATTTGGAGATGGGGAATTTGTGTTTATGGAGTGGAAAGACATTGCTAAATGGTCATTATAAACTCTAGTTTTGTATGGCTTTTTTGTATCAAACAATTTATATTCTCTATATAAATATAAAGTGAAAATTTTTGAGGAAAAAAAAAGGTGATCTTTGATTGCTACTAATTTCATCTAGCTTTTCAGTACGTCTTCCATTTTTTTTCCATCTTTTCCATTGCCAACGTTATCTCTTTTAATGTGTGATCCAATTCTTCTTTTAATTTATCATAATATTATAATTTCTCCTTCAAGTTGTTAATTGTCTCGTCAATCTTATGATTCTCTTATTCACAATTTTCCAATTCGTTTCTCAACTCTCTATTTTTTTTATAATCTTGTTGTTTTCATTTTCAACATGCTTTAATTTTTCAAGATTCTGATCATCTTCTTGTTCACTTTATGTGACGTCTTTTCCTCCCTAGAAAGAGTCAAATATTGTTTCTTCATCGGACTCATCTTCAGAATTGATTTCTTCTATTTCAATTTTTTTTTAGTCATCATTCTAAGTTTATTGGGTTATGAAGAGAACTTCTCTTACATCCATTTATTCTCCATCACTTTCATTTGAAGAATTGTTGTCCTCCTTGTAATAGAGGCTCTTTTTCTTGTGGAATATTTTCTTTTCTTTAAAGGGACATTTCTTAGCATAATGTCCTATTCTACCACAATCGAAAAATTTAAAAGGTAACTTACCTATGTATTTTGCAGTTCCCCTCTCGAGCTTTCTTACAAAATGTGCTTCTTCTTCATCCAAATCATTTCTCCATCTTTCTTCTACCTTATGTTATTTCTTCCTTTTTTTCTTCATCACTTTAAAGGCTACTTATCTCTTTGATTGATCATTCTCTATACATGTTCTCATTTCATATGTTGTTAGGGACCCATGTAATTCATCCATTGTCATTTTGGTCAAATCACTTTTCTCTTCAATGGCCAAGACCTTGGCATCATATCTCAAATGAAGTGATCTCAACACCTTTTGTACAACCAAGGATTCATCGAGTTCTTCTCTTGATCCTTTGATGGCATTTACAAATTGTTAAGTACCAAAGACTGAATATAGAAATATCACAATAGATCCAAAGAACAATATAAAAGAAACCACACTTTATTATAGAAACCCTTGAGGTAGGGAAACACCATACAATGGATCCTATTATGGAAGGGATCCTCTCCTATTCACTTGCCTCTTTGAGGGGGAAAAATCCTACCGAGCTTCAGATTAAAATATAATACTTTTATTTATATCCCATTACATTGCTTGAACCCATTTATATAGTGCTACCATCACCTAAGAACATTCTAGAGGAGGAATCTTCTAGAAGAAGAACCTTCTAAGAAGTCCTCTTACATTTATTATATCTAACTACCCATTTATTATATCTAAATACCATAGTGGGCCTTATTTAATAATATAGTGGACGTAGTCCACCTTGAATGGCCTCCACTACCTCTCTAGTTACCTAACACAACTTCATCGACTCTGAGTAAGTAGGCTGAAATATCTTCCTTTTCATCCATTTTCATATTTTCAAGCCATGCTCTATGTCATTGAAGCTTGACTTGCTTGAATTTTGGATCGCCTTCATAAATGCTTTTAATTTTATCCCAAACCTCTTTAGTTGTGTTGCAATCCATCACTTTGCTAGAAACAGTTGGTGTCAATCCACTCAAGATAACATGTCTTGACTTTGAATTACAACTCACTAATTTTTTCTCATTTGGATAGGTTGGAGAGTTTTTTGGAACTTTATAGCCATTGAAAAATGAGATCCAGATATCCACTCCTAAAGTTGTCAAGTAAGTTTTCATTCTATTTCTCTAGTATACATAATTTTCTCCATCAAATGGTGGAATCCCATTTGGATGGTGGCCTTCCATTTTTGCTCACGATCTTTCTTCCAGTGATTAAACTATTTTGAAGGTAACCTGCTCTGATACCAATTGTTGATACTGAAAGGGGGGGTGAATTAATATCAAGTAAAATTTATCACCTTTTACAGCTTTACTTTTCAATCAAATAATATATCCAAGATACAATAAAGAGAAGTAGAAGAAATACACAGTGCACAATAGATATATGTGGAAATCCACTTAATGGTTTTCTTATATAATAAAAAAATTCATTCAAAGCAAATTGCAACTTACAATATTCTCCAGCTCCAACTGGAAGGAGGCTCCAACCCCCTAATTTTTAGGCTCCAACCTGAATGAAGCTCCAACTCCTTATATTCTTGGCACCAACTAGAAGGAGGCTATAACCCCCTTTCCTTACCCCTTCTGTCATCACCGGAATTTCGTCTGCAAATGGTTACAAGAATCCAACATCTTCAAAACACCCATTAGTTCACTCATGGACCAAAAATGCATTTCCAAAAGGTCCAAAACTATACAACCAATTATAAAATCAGCATGCGCTAAGACTACATAGGAAGCACGCGCACATGCGCCATTCAAAAATGCAAGAAAAGCGCACATGCGCATGATGCACGATTGTGGATGAAAAAAACCGCGCACCCCTTAGAACGACGCATTTATGACATTGGTCAGCCTTCCACCCACTTTTGGTTCAACTTCCAAGTCGTTTTGACACCCAAATCTCGGTTGAATCTGACTGGGGGGCTGGTCAAAGACCTAAGGGTGCCCTAAAGGGCCCCTTGTTCACACTAAAGACTCGTTAAATAATGCCTCAAAGCTATGCTATAAAAGGAGGCCATGGGTGCACTATATTTCTAAGGAATTCATTTGTATTGTTATGCTGCCTATATTCTCTCGGAGGATCCTCTTTCCTCATCAAGAGCATACAAGCACCATTTCATTTAGCCATTCATATAACCTCTTGAGTGAATGTGCTTTGGATTATCTTCACCATTTCCTTATAGTTTCTTACTTGTAAGAAGAGATCAATATTTGGGGGTCTAAGAGCCCTCCCTTGGAGGAAGAAGGAACCCATAAGTTTCCCTTTCTCCTTGGTGTTTTCCCACTAATACAATCCTATCCATTGGTGGCATGAGTGTTGTTTATTTTTGGTTTTAATGTTCTTATGCACTCTAGTTTAGTTTCTTTTATTGTTCTTAGATTAGTTCTTTGTTTATTCCTTATGCTTGATGTTTCTAACACTTTCATTCACCGTTGTCTTGCCTAGCTAACCCAACTAGGCTTGTAAGCATCCCTATTTTGCTCATTTAGGTGACAAAAGGGGTGTAACAGATTGGTGACTTCACTGGGGAAAGGTATCAATTTCCTCGCTCATTTGGGTTATTTTAGCTCTTCCTTTTGTTCATTTAACTTGCAAGAACCATAACAGGCCCAAGCCTGCCTGCAAAAAGCCAAATTCAAAGCTGAGCTGAGGGAATTTCATCCGAAATTTTCTTCACGGCCATGTAACAAAAGTTCGTAGGTGTTTTGACCCATAGGCGTGTCTTCAACGCACGTGTGCTCAACCAACTGTTTTTCTCAGCGCATACTACATACTTGCGCCAAAAGGTCATTTTTCAGTTGTGCATTGACGCCACATGGGCCTCTGTCTACTCTGCGACCCGCGCATCTTCTCAGAAATTCACACATTGTAAGGGTTTTTGTGATTTTTGGAGGGCCCATAGCCTTCTTAAGTTTGATTCCATGAAAATTTTAATATGCAGCACACTTAGATTCCCTCTCCACATGAAGGGATAGTCAAAACATAGGCACTTAGGGGGTTAAAATCATTATTTTTTCTCTTTTTCTTTCATTTTTCCACATGGATGGATTTCTTTGATTAAAGCTAAGTTGGAATCATTCTAAATCACATATAAAGCTTGCATTGGGACCAAAAATTAGATATCAATCATTTAGTATGCTCTTCTCTCGCACCATAGAGCGACCTTGAGAATCAGAAAAACTATTGAGGGAAAATTTCATCTCCCTTAAAAAGACAAAATCTTTAGGAGAGGACAACATCCCCCTCGAGAGTCCTCTTAGTTTATTTTTCAAACACATATTAAGATTGTAACGGGCCCATACATGCCCACATGCTACAAAGATAGGATAGTGTTGAAATTTACTTTCTTAGATTAAATCACTAGGGAAGTTTAAAGGTTTTGTAAAGGACCCATATGTCCACATGCTAGTTCTCTAGGGACTTTAAAATTATGCAAGGTTGTACTGATGGAATTTAATTAATTAGGTAATCAAGACTTGTAAGGACCACACGAAGTCAACATGCAACAAGGTGACACCTAACTTATTAAAAACTTGGCACACTTTCACTTGTTCACACACAAAGTCACTATTCACTCACATAGTTTTCATCTCGAAACGTGGAGGTTGAATTAATTTTCCTCCAAAAGGATTTCGAAACACCCCACCCCTTTTCTTGATGAAACTATTCACTCCCACTTAATTTCAATGAGATTGGTTCACATCCCCAATCTCTCAAACAAACATCTAAATTTTTTCTAAAAAATCACAAAGTTTTCCTCCACAGGAGGTGCCAAAAGAATTTTTTTATTCTAGGTAGGATCTCGAGGACAGGCATCCAAATAACTTCCCGTTATCTGGTTCTGACATCTTCAAATACTAGAAGTTGTCAAATAGGGAACTTTAAATCCTCCATGTCAAGTGTTCCTACTCCATAAGGCAGGGAGATACCCGTGAAGGGTTGAAGGCCGAGGTCCGATTGTTCTGTGCGTCCCCCCTTGAGTCACCCACCTCTTGGATGGGATTCAGCCCGTGACCCATTTCTCAGGCCGAAAATCTAAATGCCGCACTTTGACTGAGTTACATAGTGACCAAATTTTAGGACATCTACCTAGGTGGCAATTGTGTGCTGCAATTGCACCTTGATCTGATTTTGTGTGGCTATTGAGAAATATCACCAGCTCTTTCGAGATATGCACCCTCTACCCCTCATTATAAATGATTACTTCATCCTTCACTAGTTCCTCTTCCGGTGGCTTTAGACCCCACTATTGAGTGCTATTGGAAGGTCCAATGCTATTTTAGAGGAAGGACGTTACATCTTTTAGGACACGAGGATTTTTGTTTCCTTTGTTCTCCACATGGACAAAATCTACCTACCCACATGTATGATTCTTTATCAATTGATTTATATATGATACTCTTGTGATTACATACAATTGTGAGATATATTGTGAAGGTCCAAGTTATATAAAGTCTCTTATTCATTAATTGTTCTCATCACCATTTGCACACATCCACTTTGCTAGTCAGACATCATAGGGGACCCACAAAATCCCCATCATTCCAGATGCTTGCTAAATATCCCTCCCATTCTATGGGAGTTCCTAGTCTTGCCAATTCATTGGCTCCACCTTCTCACACTCCTATGAGTGCTACTTTCTTAGGATCTACTTTGATCGGTTCCACTTTA
>ML838422.1:25621-44387 GCA_009831015.1 Picea engelmannii | reverse complement strand
CAAACATTGCTAGATTGAAAAATTGAAATAAATAGTGGACTAAAGCTAACTAAATTTGTTGGTTAATTTTCATTTTGCATTGTACACAACAAATATTTTGACTACCCCATTAACCATTGTACACCTCTTCCTCTCAACCATATGAAGGAAATCAAATTATGACATTTATTTTATTTTTATCATAATTAATTATATAAAAAATAGTAAAATAATATTGATTTTTGTTAATTTCAAATTTATTAAAGGTAAATTTCAAAATGTGTTAAATAATATATGAAAGTGTGATAATAAATTTGAAGTAAAGATGGGCTGATCACAATTTAAGAAAGGTGTGAGTTTAAAAAAAGAGTAAGTTAATAAATTGATCGTAAACAAAGATGAGTGTGAGGCACAATTTCTCCTTATCTATTTATGTTTTTGAAATTCAAAATATAGTTTAAAATCCATGAGTACAAAGATTCATGGTCAAAGTGTCTAACAATAAACTCAAATTACAACTTTCAACAAATCTAGAGGACTTGAGATTGTATAAGTAAAAGTTGGCTTTTCCAATAAAATATAGAGGTTTTGAGATTATATCAATAAAATTTGGTTGATAGCTTTAAGTATTGTAAGTTTTTTCTTGCTTCCAAAAATGCAAGCTTAATAGGAATGATATAATGAAAAACTTGTAAAAAAAAAAAATATTGTTGAAATATTCATGGAATATTAAAGAAACAACAAACAATATAGCAAAATCTCCATCTTTGCTCAAAGTACTACAAATGTTGGAAAGCATTACTTCGAGTTACATAGCAATATTAAGGGATTCCCAAATTATAATTTCCCATCTTAATGGCCTCCATGAGACTTCGAGCATCCACATTGATTGGAATCTCAACGGACCATAAGCCTTCTCGATGTCCTTTCACAACCGGGTGGCCAACCATATCCTCAGAAGGTATAACACAAGCAAATTTCACGGTTAATCTTGCAATGAAAATTTGTTTCAAAAAATAAAAATTCAATATGGAAAAAATGCTTAAACCTTGATTTATTTCTTAGGAATCGAAATAGACAAAAACATAAAGTGAAAGGAATAGAAGGAGTGAAGATCCATATTTCTTACTCATTGTGTATTAGCTAAAAGAGTAGTAGAATCATGGTTAAATGATGCTAAAATTAGTCTTAAAAAAACAAGAGATTAAAGAGACATGCAATGGGAGGGGAGATTGTTCATGGAATTTGGAAGAAGGAAAATCCAAGGGAAGGGAAAGAAGATTGTTAGTACATGTTGGCCAACCAATGCCAAACTAAAGTCGGAGGAATTGGATAAATGGATCCACATCTAACAAAGGGTCCAATCAATCACTTCACCAGATGAGAGAGAGAGGCTCAAGTTGATCCCTAGTGGGCGGTAACACACAAGAGAGGGATGGACAAGGGCATGCTTCTCTCTTTTCCGATTACATAGTTGAATCACGTGTCGAATTACATCATAGCAACATCAATCTCAAGTATGTTATACTAACTTAGAGCATCCATACAAAGATTGACCCAGTAACAAATTTTAGATAAGTGGGGAAAATGGAGAAAACAAAGATCCTTGTACCTTCTTGGCGTTGTCGAGCCTCATTTGGCCTTAAGATTGGTGCAAGAATATAGAAAAAAAAAAAACACCTAAGCTCATATTTCACAACAATAGGTCAAATGCCCCTTGACTTCAACATTTGCACCACAAAAGATGCTTCCCCTGCCTCGGATTTGTCAAATATTTATGTCCAATAACCTTATTTTATTTAGCAAATGCCTCTACTTTTCTCCCATAAATAATTAATCCCTCTGTAAATAACAGATCTCTCTGATTTTTCCAACAAAGTCTTGCACGTCATTGCCTTTCTGAAGAAAGATCCCTGTCGGGAACTCCAAAACTAGGAAATAAAGCGGGAAACTAATGTAAGTCTGATCATCCCACACCAAACTCCCAAACTCTATAGCCGCTTGGTCATCAATCGCCCGCATTCGTTAGATCCCGCATACAAATATAAACAAAAAATAGACATACATATCACTGGTTATAGTGAGACACAATGTCTTTCTTTCATAATATCTCCCTACTCCAATAATGTAAAAGATCTGCACTCAATTCCTTACAAGATATGAACCGATGGAAACCACCAATATTGCAAGAATGCACAACAGGAACACAAAGCAAAGAGGTTTGTTGGGGTCAACCGAAGTGAGCTTTGGGAAACCCCAATGTCTTTCTGAACTAGGCAGTATAGCATTTCTAGTATCGATTCCCTATTACGCAAAAATCCAACAAGAAACAATGAACTGCATAGGGGACTTTGTGGGGAAACCTCATATTAGCACTTTCCTGAGATTTGTTGGAGTCACCTCAACGTAGTGTTTCCCAAAGGTTTGTTGAGATCAACCCAAATGAGCTTTGGGAAACCCCAACAACTTTCCAAACAAGATGATATAATGTTTCTGATATCAAGACTTTGTTACACATAGCTCCAAGCCTCCAACAAAAAACAATAGACTCAATTGGGATTTCCTTATGAATCCCCACCCACTCTCTTTATAATAAAGTATAGCTATTCACTTGACTTGACTCTTATTTCCAACATTATTTAAATGATCTCTAACTAAAATGCTATCTCATGTTAATCCTTTAGTTATATAAATAAAATTATTACTAATCATCTTTCAAATCAAGATAATATTAAATTAATTATTTTAAGGTGATACTAAGTTAATCCTTTCCTTATACTTCATTTTAGTTAAAAAAAATTAATTTAAAATCAAAGTGAGACTAGTCCTTGTTCTAATTAAAAAATAAAAAACTTGAAAGTATGGGTAACGTATAAAAGCTTCCTACATTTACAAACTTCATAAACGTATAAAAAGAAGTCTGGACAGATTGAATCTAAAAGTGTGAAATGTAGGGACCTTTGATTCATAAGATGTTGGTTATTTGATTGAAACTTTTCACTGCTTACGGCCACCAAACGTTGTTGGATTCAAAGGCTGAAAGAAACAGTTTAGATTATTTGATTGAAACTTTTCACTGCCTATGGCCACCAAATGTTGTTGGATTCAAAGGCTGAAAGAAACAGTTTAGAGTGTCCTACAGACTTGCCAAGCCGCCCTGGTAATGACATTTTCTTGGTCAATTTTCGCTCTAAGTTGCACAAATATATTTCCATTTCCCTGTCAACCATCATCGTCCACCCACTGTTTTCTACCATCGAATAAAACTGAGGGCATTATGGGCTCAATATATCATGGAGTTCACACCATTCTGCAGTGCCTTGGCCTTCTTTTAACGTCCACATGCGTATATGGTGAAGTTCCTCTCCCCTGTGTATTAACTCCACTCACCCATCGCATCCACTTAAATAAAGAGATGATGGGCACCAACAGACTTTTCTGCAACTCTCTGGCAGTTTAATTTCTATCCAACAGATCTCTACAATAGACAATGCTACCATGAAATACATGGCATTCCATATGATTACCCAGTAAAACTTTCCTTTGGAATAGAGACCCTTGCCATGAGGTTGAATGAAGCGTGGGACATTCATGGAAACAGTAGTCCGAGCATTGGACTCTGAATCATAAATTTACAACACCATCGGATTCCCACTTCGTTCTCGATACATTTCAACATTATTTTCACCGAGCACGAGAGTGCAACGTCTCGAGGTAGCATCGAAGGTCATTGCATTGAAATTCCAATATTGGCCAACATGGGGAGGGCGAGGGACTTGTCTCCAGGTTTTGGTAGCAGGATTGCCTATGTAAAGATTCCATATGTCTCCCTCTTTATGAGAGAAACAGATGCTCTGACATGCATCCACAACGATTTGGTAACTGGGAAAAGGGCATTGGTAAATGTTTATATACGAAACATCGTGTCCTAATTCTATGACCCACAATTCTAGATTTTTGGGACCCTAATATCGTTGAATGAAAAAACCAGGGATGGAATTCACTGAGAAATTTGGATGGATTCTTTGCAGAGCATCGCCAGGAGATAATAGAGAATTCCATCGTTTTCAAACAATCCTCATTCTGGCAAGAACCCGAACGGGAAGCCTAGCTAAAATCGAAGACAAAAAAATTTCGGGCAGGGCTTCCCATAGATTTGCTTCTGTTTCCATCTGATGATCAATGGGCAGGGCTTCCCAGAGATCTGCTTCTGTTTCCATCTGCTGATCAACAGTTGGTGTTTTGTATTTAGTAGAGGTAAGTAGGGCTTCCCAGAGATCTACTTTTGTTTCCTCCTATATCTTCTTATTACTTTCAATAAGAGGGAGAGCAAGTGTCCAATTGTGAGATATGATATAATTGTGATGTAGAAGTTCGTAGTCCAAAAAAAAAATTAAAAACAAAAATCATCTGATGGCACAGCTGTCCAGTTCATGAGGGTGAAAGGTTAGGCGGTAATTCGGGGAGTGAAACGTCAAGCTGTGCGTGACTGTTATGGCAGGTGGTCACTGTATCATATGAAGCTTATTCTAGAAAAAATTGAAGCTTATTCTGTATCAGGCGGTGCACGGTCGTGTGGTTTCTTATTTTAGTAAAAATTGAATCTTTCAAACGATTTTGGCGCCGATGAATGTATCATATGTTAATTAGGAGACCCGTTACAGACTAGCATATCTTAATAATAATAATTTTATAAAAATAAACATAACTCTCGAACTTATTTGGCACATTTTATTAGGATACCCATTACAGACTAGCATATCTTAATAATAATAATTTTATAAAAATAAACATATTTTAGAACTTATTTGGCACATTTTGTTAGGGTAGTATGACGTTCTACCTTACTCTTTTTTTTTTCGATTTTTTTTTTTGATTTTTTTGGAAATTCTGTGAGGAATGGCTGGATTTGCAGATTTGAGTGGTTAAGTTTGTATAATTGGGGTGTTCCAGAGGTTCATCATGTTGAATCCATTCAAAAAAAGATACAACTTTTAGAGAAATTCCAATAATGTTTTTTTTAAATGTTTTCTGATCCTATCATATTATTTATTTTTTTGTAAGTTAGGGTTTATATTAATTCCTCTCAAAAATACACTTGTCTATAGATCATTTGCATACGTGGCAGCGACGCCCTTCTGGGAAACCACCGTTGTCACTTGTCCAAGGTTCTAAGTGGCAACGGTGCCCGATTGGGAAACCACTGTTGTCATTTGTCCAAGAAGGAAATTGTGTCATGCAAAAACAAAAACTACAACACCACGCAGGGAAAAATGATGACAAATGAAATTGAACTTAGAAAAAACAAGGCCAACCTTTCATGGCTGCCAAGAACCGAGAGGAGAACTGAACTTGAGATAAGAAAACATCAAAACCCTGGTCCGAGCTGCGTCCCGATGTAGACTTGGCGCACTTGTGATTTTCTTTTGTAGTGGTCTGCTCTGGCTTGTCAAAGATCCTGAAGAAAGAACATTAGGGTGTCCACTCGGCTCCAGCAGTCTGCGTCCCTGTTCTGCATGTCAAGCATGGTCGTTTTAAGCTCCTCCGGGTCCTTTTTGAGGTCTCTTAGAGTATCCGTGATCACTGTTTGATCATCGCACCTCTCACAAAAGGGACGGTGGTGGGTGGACGAAGGAGAGCCAGAAGAGGAGGAAGGAGAGAAGGCGGGACCTGGGGTGGTGGTGGGGTGACGAGGAGGGGAGGATGGAAAAATGGGTTGTCGTGGGGGGGAGGGAGGTGGTGGAAAGAAGCCCATTGAGTTGTCTAGGTGATCAAACCACTCGATCCTATAAGGGTAGGGGTTCGAGAGAGGGGAGAGGTCAAGGGTGTGCTCAAAGAGTGGTTGAGCAGGTGTGGGTGCAATGACAGGAGCCAAGGCAGGGGGAAATTCAGCTTATCGGAGGGAATTGGCTTCAAGAGGGGGGAGTTCTGCTTCTGGGGGGAAGTCTGGGATGTGTGGCTTCCTTCCTCTGGTCTCATACCAGGCGGCCGCTCATTTAGACTTGCCTCTTATTCGGGGCATGACGAGAGCTAGCGGCGCCCTGGGAGGGAAGACTCTGCGGGTCGGTAAGTTGAGAGAGAGGGGACGCAAAAGCAAGCTTGATCTCGAGCGAGGGATGCACCAGACACTATTCGTGAGTCTGAAGAAGAGATGAACCAGGGAGGTGTGGTGCTACGAATTGTGAGGAGGCGAATGAGGAAAAGAGCACTCAATCTCGGCTTTAGGAGTGGGTGAGACAGTCTGGAGAGGATGTGACTGAGGAAGCCCCCTACACGGTGCCATGAAGATTCCCATGTCGTAGAGCTTCCAGTTTGTGTGGCCTGCTGGATTTGAATGGAGAAATGAGGGTGGGGCGAATGGTTTAAACTCATGAAGTGACTGGAGTGGGAAGAGGGAGTTGGTCAGATGCTAAGTGGTGTGCAGCCTGGCCAGGTGGCCTCCCCATGTTGTGCGTCTTTCATTGGCTTAGAAGCACCCCATCCGAGGCATCTTATCATATTAGTGTTTATTTTCTATAACATAAATTAAACCGATTAAAAATTATTTATAATATTGCTTTTATATTTAAATATAATGAAAATAAAATAAAATAATCTAAAATATTTTATCAAAATTGAATAAAATTAATTTTTATATTAAAAATATTACAAATATGAAAAAATCATTAAATTATTTTAAAATAAGTGTTTTAGAGAAAATAAAGTTTTTATTATAAAAGTTATAATTATTGATCTTTAGTAAGTGTTTTAGAGACAACAATTTTTTTATTATAAAAGTTATAATTATTAATTTACAGTTGAATTTAATTTGGGTGGTTGGAAAATATGGTTCTTGTAAAAAAAATATTCATTTTAAAAATATTTTATTAAATTTTGTAAGTTAAATTTTAGAATGATATAAAATAACAAAATATCAAACAAAAAACAAATTTATATTTAACTATTTATTAAATTAAATATTTAAAAGTATCACAATTATTACATTTTATTAAATTATGTAAGTTAAATTTTAAAATGATATAAAATAACAGAATATCAAAAAAAACAAATTTATATTTAAATAATTATTAAATTAAATATTTAAAAGTATCACAATTATTTGGAAAATTTTACAATGATATAGAATAACAAAATATCAAATAAAAAACCAAATTTATATTTAAATGTTTATTAAATTAAATATTTAAAAGTATCACAATTATTTGGAAAATAAAAAGCATAAATATAAATTTTAGGCTTATATTATTTTATATATATATATATATATTTTTACATTTAAAGTATATGGATAAATGTAAATATATATTTATAAATTTTATTTAAGTACATATAATTAGAAAATAAAATATAATGATTTAAATTTACATCATATTTAAAAAAGTATCATTATTTATGTGTAGGAAGTTGGTGGTAGAAAAAGTGGTAGGGGGCATGTTTGTTTCTAACCTTATAGGTTTGGAAGTGTCACAATCTCACCTCCACTCGAAGCATCAAGGTGTGGATCTTGCCACCATGTCCCACTCTAGCCAAGTATGTTTGATTTCTTTTATTTTTCTATCAATTTAGTCCTTTCCAATTTAGTATTTTGCTCCCAAGAATCTAAATTAAAGAAATTTGTAGTTTTCTATTATAATTAAAAACCAACCTAATTTACATGTGATGGCTTCATAAATTGTAACATATATAATAAAATGGAGCAAGGAGACAATGTAAACCGCTCAGAAGAAAACCAAGGAGAGTAAGACCCCAACCCACCACAACCACCTAATGTAAACAGTCAAATTGATGAGGGATTGGTCATATTAAGAACCCTTGAGGAACAATTAAGGGACACTAGAGAGCCTACCGAAGTCTTCCTAGCCACTTCTTTGGACATCATTGTGAATTCCATTGCAAGTTCCCAAGGGAAATTAACCTCTACTTATGATTATAGGGAAAGAATGTATGATTACTATACCATTGGTTTTGACAGAAACCAAGTCAGAGACTTGGGCATTTCAAAGAAAAAAATATTGACTGGTGCAAGAAACATCTCTCCATTGATTGGTGCATCCATCCCCATATTAGTCAAAAATTGGATGGATAGGTGGTATATGGTATTTGATAAGCCTCCCTAGAATAATAGGGAGGTGCCCTTATATTTTATAAGAAAAATATGGGCTCTCTTTATTTTGGGTAAGCATGTCAACTACTTTGACATGGTTTCTTCCAGGGGGTAGGTCGAGGGTCTGCACAGGACTGAGAGCATGCTAGGTGCGATCCGATGTTAGTTCCTCGTCCCCGGGGTAAAGGCATGACCCCCCTACCCAACATCCTCCTATTGCAAAGAGTTTGCAACATGTACAACTAGTCATTTCATCATCGACTCGTATCCTAGTGCAACACAGTTGCTTTGTTGCACTATCTCGGCAGGAGGTGCTTGCCAGTGACATTGATAGAGGGGTTGGATCTTCAACATGCATAACAAATTACAGTGACAAGAGGGAACATGGACATAGCAGTTTTCCATGTGAACCTCACAGATGTTCGATCTGTGATGGACGTGCTATGGGCCTATAGAGCCCAATGGACAACATAGTTTCATGGAGGAGGTTAGTATCTTAACCCTCGCTATGTTCTTCATCATTATATATTTATTTTGCATTATGTTTATTTATATAGATTTTTTATTGTATGTTGTTATGCAGTTGTTACGTCCGATCAATAGACCCTCTACATCAATGGATGCATCAGTGCCTAGCCCCACCACTGATGCAGCAATAGAGGCATCCTGCTCATTGGGTGCACCCCACACACATGTATGTGTCACATTTGATAAATTCACCATAGTCATTTCTTTATTTTATGACATCCTCAAACTTTTAATGTTCTTGTGTTTCTATAGGATTTGGGACTAGGAAATGTTGAGGAATGTCCATCTAGGATGGACAAGTCACTTGCATCATAGGTACCATGTTTATAGTTAAATATCGTATAATTCTCAAAAAAAAATTGTTTGTGTTTTTGAATTTTACTATTTGGTACTAATAGTACAATATTATTAATATGTATGTAGGCTACATAAATATTTGCTAGATATAGTACTACTACACTCCCTGTGTACCTGGTCCTTGCTTATGGTTTACCTTTATCTAGGCCTAGGGAGTTGCAATCACTTGTATAGCCTTTGGGGGTCTATCGCAGCCCACCCCCAACATCTGTCTTATTACATGCATCCTCATTGGATTCACATGCAAGCCACCCATCCATGCCACTTCTTCCATTACATCCATCTACAGTGGATGTACATGTATGCCACCCACCCCCAACACCATTTCCATCAGCCCCATCCATCAAGGTTTCCATAGTAGAGGTTGTCTCGGAGCAGGTTGTACAACCTAGTGCTCCATTTGCCAGCAAATCTCCATTGAGGCTCGAGATATTCACGATGATATAATGTGTTGATGTTAATTTTTTATGTATCATGAATTTGATTTTACGCATATTTGTCTAATTTTATTGACTTGATCCTTGTAATGGATGCAGGGTGGCATCACCAAGAGATTGGGGTGACAGAGGAGGGTAACACCCTCTCGATTGACAATAGCATATGCAATGAGTTTTCTTAGGTTAAATTAAAAAGTATCATTTTGTATATCTATTAATCCATTGAGGAAAAAAATTTATAACAATGTTTTGTCTTTGTGTAGTCTCTAGAGCATCGAAGCACACCCATGCCTAGAACCACTCGAGGTGTTTCCTCAAGAAAGAGAAGAAAGATATATTTCCAGGATGCTCCTGAGGATGGTGAGGGTGGAAGTGGTCAATGATTGACCAACTACTGCCATTTTGTATCTAGGCCACCATATGGATGATTTTTATATAGGCAACTTGTTCTCGCTTCTTATATTGGGCACAAGATGCCATTTTGTAAGAAATGTACAATTTATACGATGTTGAATATATATATATAATGACATGTTTTTTATGAATTTCAAAGTGTATGAATTTTATGTGTATTAATCCCTTGATTTTTTTTCTAAAGTGATTATAAATACTTGCATTACACATTAACAAATATCTTATGGTGGAAAATATTTCTAAGTGCTAAATCCATAAGCATTTAATGGTTCTCAAGTAGCATTGCTTGTTAATTAACCATGTATCTCTACATCATTGATAGATCCTTCCTTCTGAATTATTTTCATGAATGCTGTGGATATCCATATTCTAACTCACAACCAACAATATGGACTACCTCTTGAATTATCTCCATCTAAATCTAATGACAATCCACCCTCAAATAGTTGTCACTTGAAAATATTGTGACCTAAAAAATGACATATTACAATACTTTATTATAGAAATAATTTTTCTCAATTATCTTCTACATAAGTGTAAATCATTTAACAATCTCAACTCAATGTTATGTCAAATTAACCTCCATAACTAGTATAAAATTGCTCAATTATGAAGATGACATAAGCTAAAATTCAATTATGCAAATACACAACATTTGGACAACCCAAACACTTCATATATATTTAGAATATGAAGTACATGCACCTACCAATATCTTATCGTGGGTTGTTACAAGTTGGGTTCTTCAAACCCTAGCCTTCCATTGGCATTCCTTTGAGAAGCCTAGTTGTTAGTTTTTTAGTTGATTCAATCCATAATTTGACCATTTTCTAGGGCACACACATTATTCCCCTCTTTCTATCCATGGCATATATAAAATCATTTGATTTATGTGTAACCCTTCATAAATGCCAAAAAGACTAGTCAATGAATCATTAATGCACTCATGTTTTTTTAGGTTGAGTAGTGGGTATATGTAAATTTTGTTAAACCCGTCAATTATTAATAACATGTATTCATTCTTCCATGATGTCCACTAAACTTATTTATTTTGATCAATACAATGAGAGAGTTCACATAGAAACTAGATCTTATAATGGGTATCATTTTCCACCTACAAATAAAGGTTTTGATGTTACATTTCATGACACACCATAGAAAGTAATGTTATGCTACCAAAATTTCTCCAAGGAGACTTGAAACCGTTATTCTTTTCCCTTCACCATCTATGAGATTTTATTCCACATTCCTACCCAATTTTTCGTTTAGATCACACAAGGAGACAAATGACCCTCCCAAACCCAATCCCACAAACCTATTAATGCCATGTCATTGTCATGTATTGCAAATACATGCCATTTCCATGTCATTTCCACACCATTTCCATGCCTTGCCATTTCCATGTCTGGTCAATCCATTCCATGCCATGCCATTTCCATGCCTTATCATTCCATGTCATTGCATCCCATTTCCATTGTCATGTAATTTCCATGCATTTCCATGCCATGCCATTGTCATTCCATTTCTATTCCTTTCCATGCCATGCCATTTCCATGCCAATTCTATGTCTTTCCAAGACATTCCATGGAATTCCATTGCCATGCCATGTCATTTCCATGCCTTTCCATGCCATGCCATTTCCATGCCTTGCTAAGTCATGCCATGCCATGTCATTTTCATGTAGCTTCCCATTTTAACATATACAACAATAAATATAACTTTCCATAACATTATGCAAGGAAAAATTCAAATCAAAATGTGGATTGTAGTGAAACAAGAATAACTAAAAAATAAACCTTTCTCATCCCAATAAATAAAAAACATTTTTTTCTAGGGATATATGACTTCAATTTATATCACAAAGTTCATTTCTATCCAATGAAGTGTTTATGACATTTTAAGTGTAGATGAAAAAGTTTTCATGCCTTCTCAAGCCCTTCCATGCCTTGAGTTTCCATGCCATGCCATGTTGTACCTTGCCTTTCCAAGCCATGCTATGCCTTGCCATGCCATACCTTACCTTGACAAGCCTTGCCATTCCTTGCCATGCCATGCCATGCCTTACCTTGCCATGCCTTTCATTGCCATGTCAATCTATGCCATGCCTTGCCTCAAGCCATGTCATGCCTTTCCTTGCCATTGCATGCCTTGCCTTGTCATGCCATGCCATGTCATGCCATGCCTTTCCTTACCATGACTTGTTATTTAATGTCATTTCCATGCCATTTCCATAACTTTCCATGCCTTTCCAATCCATGCCATGTCATTTCCACGCCATTTCCATTTCTTTCCATTCCATGCCTTTCCAATCCATGTCATGCCATGCCATTTTCATTCCTTTCCATTCCATGCCATGCCATTGCCTTTCCTTGACATGCCATGCCATGCCTTTCCTTTCCATTGCATGCCTTGCCTTACCATGCCATGCCTTTCCTTGCCATGAAATCCCATGCCATGCAATTTCCACACCATTTCCATGCCTTTCCATGCCATCCCATTTCCATTCCATTGTAATCATGTGGGCCTTGGAAAAAAAGATGTGTGGGAGATTACAAAACTCTGTTGTTCTTCTCAGTTTGGATTTTATACCCTTGAACCAAAGTGATGACATGTCCTTGAATGGATTGAGGAGGTCAGTTGAAACTCATGATAAAACTCAAACTAGGAATCAAATGGATGAACCATCCGTTGCATTGGATCTGAGGCACCGAGTTTCAACTAGTGGGGTGCATCCATTGTCACTCTATTAACCGAAAAACCATTTGTTGGAGAGTATCAGACACTAGTGGTTTTCTCAATGAATCATAGTGTAATTTTTGAACGAGAGGTCGATTTTCAAGAACACTTTGCTATGAAATTGTGGGTAATTTATTCATGTGGGCCTTGGAAAAATGGATGTGCGAGAGATTACAAAACTTCGCTATGCTGCTCGGTTTGGATTTTATGCCCCTCGACCAAATTGTTGACATGTCCTTCGATGGCTTGAGGATGCGATTTGAAACTCACGATAAAACTCAAAACGAGACTCGGATGGACAAACCATCGGTTGCATTGGATCTAGGGCACCGAGGTTCAACTAGTGGGGCCCATCAATTGTCATTTTGTTACTAAGAAAATCATTTTTTGGAGGAATTCTCACACTAGTGTTTTGCTTAGTTCTTATTACATATGTTTTTCAATTTAACACCTTGTTAGGCTAGGCATGGAAAAGGAAAGGCATGGCATGACATGGAAAGGAAAGGCATGGAAAGGTAAGGCATGGTATGGAATAGAAAGGAAATGCAAGGCATGGCATGGTAAGGCAAGGCAAGGCATGGCATGGAAATGAAAGGCATGACATCGCATGGCAAATAAAGGCTTGGCATGGCATGTAATTTCTAGTGAAGTAAAGGAAAAGCATGGCAAGGCAAGGCATGACATGGCATGGCTTGCTAAGGAAAGGAAAGAAAAGACATGGCATGACAAGTGAAGGCAAAGCATGGAAATGTAAGGAAAGGCATGGTGAGGCATGACATGACATGGGAAGGCATGGGAAGGAAAGGCATGGCATGGCATGGAAAGGCATGTCACGTAAAGGAAATACAAGGAATTGCATGGCAAGTCAAGGCATGGCATGACATGGCAAGTAAAGGCAAGGTAAGGTGAGTGAAGGCAAGGCATGACAAGGTAAGGCAAGTGAAGACAAAGAAGGGCAAGGAAAGGAAAGGTATGGCATGGCATGTCAAGTGAAGGAAAGGAAAGGCATGGCATGGAAAGGTAAGGAAAGTGAAGGCAAGGTAATGAAATGTAAGGCAAGTGAAGGAAAGGCATGGAAAGGTAAGGCAAATGAAGGCAAGGCAAGGCAAGGAAAGGAAATACAAGGCAAGGTAAGGAATGGAAAGGTAAGGAAAGTGAAGGCAAGGCATGGAAAGGAAAGGCAAGGCAAGGCATGGAAAGGAAAGGCAAGGCAAGGCAAGGAATGGCATGACATGGCATGAAAAGTGAAGGAAAGGAAAGACATGGCATGGAAAGGCAAGGCATGGCATGGCAAGGCAAGGCAAGGAATGACATGGCATGGCATGGCATGGAAAGGAAATGCATGGCATGGCATGGCATGGAAAGTAAAGGAAAGGCAAGGCATGGCATGGAAATATAAGGCATGGCATGACAAGGCAAGGTAAGGTATGGCATGGCATGGAAAAGCATGGCATGGAAAGTGAAGGAAAGGCATGGCAGGGTAAGGCAAGGCATGGAAAGGCATGGCATATCATGGAAAGGCATGGCAAGGCATGGAAAGGAAAGGCATGGCAAGGTAAGGCAAAAAAAGTGAAGGCAAGGTAAGGAAAGTGAATTCAAGGCATCGAAAGGTAAGGAGAGTGAAGGAAAAGCAAGGTAAGGCATGGTAAGGTAAGGAAATTCAAGGAAAGGAATGGAAAGGTAAGGCATGTCATGGCATGGCATGTGAAGGCAAGGCAAGGCATGACATGGAAAAGAAATGCATGGCATGGCAAGGAAAGGTAGGGCATGGCATGGTATGGCATAGAAAGGCATGACATGGCATGGAAAGGCAATGCATGGCATGTCAAGGAAAGGAAAGTGAAGGCAAGGCATGTAAAGGCAAGGCAGGTGAAGGAAAGGTAAGGAAAGTGAAGGAAAGGCATGGAAAGGTAAGGAGAGTGAAGGCAAGGCAACGTAAGACAAGGTAATGCATGGCAAGGTAAGGCAAGTGAGGGAAAGGAATGACAAGTTAAGGCAAGGAAAAGCATAGCATGGCATGGAATGACATGGAAAGTGAAGGAAAGGCAAGGCACGACATGGCAAGGAAAGGCAGGTGAAGGACAAGTAAGGGAAGTGAAGGAAATGCATTGCAAGGTAAGGAAAGTGAAAGCAAGGAAAGGAAAGGAAAGGCAAGGCAAGGCATGTAAAGGTAAGGAAAGTAAAGGAAAGGAATGTCAAGGTAAGGAAAGGAAAGGAAAGTTAAGGCATGGCATGGAATTTAATGTAATGTGAAGTAAATGCAAGGCATGGCATTGCAAGGTACGGCATGGCATGGGAAGGCAAGGAAAGACATGGCATGGCATGGAATGGAAAGTGAAGGAAAGGCAAGGCATGGCATGCCAAGGCAAGGCAAGGAATGTCATGGAATAGCATGGCAAGGAAAGGCATGGATTGAAAAGGAAAGGAAAGGCATGGAAAGACAAGACAAGGCATGACATGGAAAGGCAAGGCAAGGCATGGCATGGCATGACAAGTGAAGGAAAGGAAAGTAATGTTATGGGAAGGCAAGGCAAGGCATGACATGGTATGGAAAGGAAAGGCATGGTAAGGCATGGCATGGAATGATAAGGCATGGCAATGAATGACATTTCAATGAAGCAAGACAAAATATCATAACAACCACAAAATGAAGCCAAAATTTCAATAATTCATAAATCTGAAATATTTGTTCAATTATTCCTTTTACATACCTATAGTCATTCACGTATACCATCATGATCACTTCTACTACTGACAATCTCCATTAACTTCTTGTGCTTAGATTAAGGCAAGAATTAGCGTACCTTTGATGATTTATTACTTGGCATTGTTTGTAGTTGGAGCTTTGTACCAAAAACCAAGTTCATAAAGTGGTATATGACTTGAACTAGTTTATAATCTTGAAATACATAACCACCTTTATTTTGTTTTCTTTCATCCTATTTCATATATTCTCTTTTAATAACCATCAACCCAATCATAAATTCAATGCCTTTGGAGTCTGTTATTGATCGCATGAGGATTTGATTTCCCTCTAAGCAACATGCCAACCAATAATCAATGCCCCATTCATTATCTCTCAGAACAACCACTAGGTATTTATGCCCTACAAAAAATGGAGTGCCAACATGTGAATCCACTAAATGACCAAAGCATAAAACATTGATATTAGTTATTCAAAATTTAATAGAAGGTTTCAATGAACCTAGCAGTACAAGATCTAAGACATGATCATAATCAACTAAAACACTTGATTGGTCCTCCTTCAGCTAGGATAATTCCATAGTTATACATTGAAAAATGGGAAGTGATACACTATCCCATCGATCAAACCATTTCGTTGATTCACAATCATCTCGTTTATTACTACTACATGGACCATAGAAGCAAGATAGTTTTCTCATCCATATTTCAAAAATTGCATTGTCTGATGTTCCAACTAAATGGAATCCATGAGTGCCCTAGATGTTTTTTCATTCATACCACTATGATCAATATACATCAAGCCCCTCCCAAAAATATTTATGTACATGTCTTTTCATGTGTGATTGGTCTTCACAGGTTCCTGTTACCTCTCCCATCACTGAAGAACACCATTCAACAATGGATTTCACATCTCGAATTAAGGAAGTAGTTGTGAACTTCATTTATTGCCTGCATAACACTCTTTTTATGCATGTACCTGCTCCATCATGCTCCCCTTTCCCGTGCCTAAACTCAAAATAGTTCCAAATGTGTGGTACCTTGATTTTTTTGTGCAACATACACAACCATTTAAATGAACGAGCATTTTTTAACTAGAATGCACAACCATCTGACCAAATCCAATGTTGATCCATCTTTATATTCTTCTCCCCAAGGTAATTGTAATATAACCGAAAACAATATTGTATGTAGACTAATTCATGGCATCGATCATTGCTTATGTAGAAGTGACACTCCTTCAATATAACTATGTTTTCTTCATTACTATCTGACCCATGCCTGTATGTGATATGGACCATTATGTTGACCTACTCTAAGTGATAATATTGGATTTGAATCTCATTTTGTGGTTGAAGGGTGTATTTCTTTGAAAAATCAACCACTGATAACACAATACCAATGGGAAATGTATCTTTGCATATTCTAAAATTCTTGTCTTGCCATCGAGCCAAATGGACATGATGAACATAATGTTTTGTATTTTCAATGAATTCCTTCATGAAGTCACATACTCGTACTTGGGAAGTCACCAATTGTACATTTTTTTTTTCATGTTCTCCATCAATATCCTATGCGACATATTTAAATATTTGCGAGGAAACCTCCTTCCTCCCCAATTAATACTCATCTATTACATGGATTCACTTGCTTAGTAATGTCATTCCACCGCATCTAGGGCATGTCCCATCTAAGAAATTTTTTTGAGAAAATGTACAACCCTCTAGTCTTGTACACAATATGTTGTGAATAAATTCTTTAGATGACGATGATGGAAATATAACTGAGCATTCTTCCAAAAGGATGTTATGCAAAACACAAAATGTGTGTGTGTGTGTGTAATAATAACTATACTCAATGTGATATCTACAACAACATGTGTTACGAATTGTGTTTATTCGAACATACCAAGACTTGCATTTATGGAGAGATATTTCTCCCAAGTTAAGTGCACTATGTACTTTCTTGAATATCTCATGCAATTGTGTCTATGTAATGTCAAGAAAATGTTTAATATGGGGCTCACGATCCCTAGATACCCTTCTCAATTTTAAAACATGTTTTTGGTTCGAAGAAGGCCTAGTGTTCGCATGCCTGAAATCATGCACTAGTCCCTTAACTACTCCAATTAACTTCATGCCAGAATGGGGTATCCTACTAGTGAAGGCACAACAATATGTTGGTCCACCTGTGTTGAGGTTATCTCATCTATGAGAATACTTTCTAATGGTTTTGAAATTACATTTCATGAGGTGTGAGGTTTTTTGTAGCAAATGATGTTTTCTTGTGATCTTATTAACAATTGTCTATGATAAGACGCGTCAAGATGCATTGCGGTCTTTAGAATGAGATTTATTACCAATTATTTGAAAATCATCTACAAGGTTTCTAACAATATAATGAATTGTTTATAAACTTTTGACTATTTTAATTCCTAAAATTCTCCTAACACCAATCAAACTTCTATATTTTAACACAACAAAAAATAATTGACATTTAGCAACAATGGATTTTGGTTCAAAATATTATTTAATGGTTTTATAAGAATGATAACGAATAGTATGGTTACGTAACTTACCTTCAAGTGATGCTAGACCAATTTCATCGACCTGAATGTGTTTAGGAGTTCTTTGTCACACAATGTTCAATCTAGGTAGGGACGATGAACCCCTATTATGGCAATCTTTACCTCCCTACTGTGGAGGTGGGAGGGGGGAAAGAGAGGGAGGGAGGAGGGAGAGAAATAGATGGAGGGAGAGAGTCGAAGAGGGGGGATATAGAGAGGGATTTCAAAACTGATTGCGAATAAATAACATAGAATCCACTAAAAGATTATGCTTATATTAAAATAAAAAAGCGTAGTCAACATACTATAATCATAATTAAACCATGTGAAATCATTATTAAAATGTTGGTGAATGATCATATACATAAAATATAATTATTAAACAAGAGGTATAGGCATATTGCACTTAGGGATTGGGTGTGGAGGGGGTTAAGAGTAGAGTATAGGTTGTGCACAGGCTTAGATGGAGCTAAGGGAGTCTAGTTCATGGTCTAGGTCTAGGTCATGGTAATGCTCATATAAGTACTTGTATAAGTACTCCATTGGAATAAGAAGAAAAACTTAACACTCACCTTAACAGAGAAGGAGGTAGGGAGGGAGAGAGAAAGAGGGGAAAAGAGAGAGTGAGAGTGAGACTAGCAACAAGGAGAGAGAGAAAGAGGTGGTAGATGTAGGAGAGAAAGAGAGAAGGGATAGTGGGAGGGAGGGGGAGAGAGAGAGGGAGGAGGGGCATGGAGAGAGAATGTGTGAGTGTGATAAGGGGTGAAAATAAAGAAAGAGAGGTTGAAAAGGAGTGTTTGAGTGTGTGAGAGGGAGGGAGAGGGAGTCAAAGAGAGAGGGTAGAGAGAGAGAGTGAGAGGAAGGGGGGAGAGATAGTGGGTAGGGGTACATGTATGAGAGATATAACAAATATATAGTGGGAGGGAGGGGGAATATATAGTG
>ML838422.1:0-11161 GCA_009831015.1 Picea engelmannii | reverse complement strand
GTTGTGGAAGAGGTTTCTTCTCTTTTCCCCCAGGGGGTTTCTCACGATATATTTTTACCTGGGATTAAAGAGAAAAGGATTATGTATGAGCAGCCAAAAGCAGCAGGTCCCGCTGTCCCTGAAACAAAAAAATTTTACGGGATCACTGTTCTGGAGGAGGATCATATCAATGAAGGACAACCCCTTTTTGATATATATTATAGTGATGATGAGCAGCAAGCTTATCCTACTTTTGATCACTATAGAGATACTGAAGAGCCAGTCAGCAAACAGAACTACCCCATGGTCCCTATTTATGATGAATATAAATCGGACTTGGGGGAGACTGAACCAGAGGAGCAGAATATTTCCTGTCCAGATCCAATCAGCGAGTAGCCACCGCCCAAGAGCAGTGAGCCTACGTCAGTTGTCCACCATCAACCTACGCTTATCAGAGATATTCAGCCACAGGTGAACAACTGTGTAGCAGAGGAAGGTGTCTGTCGCCCATTTTCTGGAATTTTCCACTCATTCTATGACCCTGTCTGCAAGTACATGGAGTGGCATTTCCCCTATGCCTTGGAGCTGCCCTATTTCATCTCAACTCCAACCTGTAAGGAGGATTTGAAGAGTTAAACTGCTCTGCTGTCACGGTTACACCATCCGCTGATGATCATCGATAGAAGGAAGGAGCTTCTATCCAGGAAGTTGCTTGAATGGCTATGGTGGAAGTTTTCTTTCACCTAGCCCATGTTAAGTGTTTTATTAGCTTAGGACTGTACATAAATAAGCTCTTGTAAGAATGAACATTTAGTTTGTTTTGTTTTTATCTTTCGGCCTATATTTTCAGCAGCGGGATGTTTTGAGCCTAACTCCATAGCCCAATAGCAAGGCACTGAAGCTGCGGAATGAGTTCTTAGAGCATCACAGGGACGACTTTATCCCCCATGGAGCCTAATGTTAGCGATTATTTTTTTCTTAGGCGCAAAATCACCTAGGTCTGCAGGTTTCTCGGGAAGTGCGCTAGCATAGCACGGGAGATTCCTTGTTTTTCCAGTAGCAAGGCAAGCAAGCGAGCAAAATAGCGTTGGCAGCATCCAAGATCTATTTACAAAGCAGATCGACGGTCATTGGGTTTTCGGAGCTACCAAGTTGCCCAAGGTTTAGCGCAAGAGGGAGCACCAATAGTTCAAATCATATTTGGGTTGTTCGATCCAACCGGGATAGGTGGCGGCCTGTCGACGTATCGGGTATCGGGAGTCAGGAAGCTCTCCGTCCATTTCACTTGAAAGTTTCAATCAACGAAACTTCGAAGCTCCTTTCGAACTAAGTCCGGGATCTCAGCACCAGGTCATATCAAGCGAGCGGGTGAAGGGGGGACAACCCCTTTATAATAGAAAATACTATCTGGGTCGTCCATCTGAAGGATGCGCGGCACGCATCCACGTCATGTCAGCATTCAGGAGTTCGAGCGGTAAGCATTCCTCGCCATTTTACATTTCAAAACCTCGAACCCCGATAACACCGAAACTCGGGCCCACAGTATTATCGGGTTAGTTCAGAGCCGTCAAATCAGTGGGGAACACGTGGCGACCGTTAGGCCCTCCCGGCATTTCTCCCATAGCGACTTTAAAGGAGAAAAATCCTAATCCTTTCTCATCCGCGAACCCCGAAACGCCAAAAGCACTCTGACAAAGAGGCCAAAGGCGCCTAGTTAAGATTCAAGAGAGGCGGTGCTGTGTTCTCCAGGCACTGATTCAATGTGATCTAAATCCCGATGCCAGCTTGAGGATAAACGAAGAAGAGATAAGGTGGTTGAAGCCTCGCTTCACTCATTAATTACAGGGTATGGACGTCCTGGCTGAAGGTCCACCCGAGATGGTCCTCTGTACTGATTCTTTCCATGGAAGCCACGTTGAGTCTCCAACTCACCAGGAAATCCTGCACACGCCAATCCAACATTTAAGGGCTCAGCTACCCCCCTGGCGCGAGCCATAAAGAATTAAGGTAGCGTATGACAGTAGAATGTAGGCCAGATGTGATTGAGGAGACGCCTCTGCTGGGCGAAATGGGAAAGAGCATATGTAGGCATTTTGGCCATTTTTTGTATCTATCGATGGTAGAGCAGAGCTCCCTACTGTAAAGTTTTAACATATATTCTAGGTTGCTGGTTATACATCTGTATATGAGATATCTTGTTTTATGACAGACAGATTTTCTTACTCCATCTAATTTTCGTCTCATGCTAAGAGAGTTCGTAATTGACTGATTCGCGCGAATTATTTCAGTTATGCTATGATAAAAGATTTATTGTTGCATTACTGCATTCTCTAGCTTTTGTGTTTGAATGTAAGATGATATTGCGTTTGAACGTCTTCTTCCACAGCCTGTTAGAAACCCAATGTTAATAACAAACCTCTGCTTTCCTCTTATATAAGTCTTCCACCTGCTCACCCTTTACTACGGCTCACTGTCTGAAGTTTATATAAGACCTCACTCACCTATGCATGCCTAGCCTAGTTTTGGAGTTGAAATGATATTGTTTTGAGTTGGCTTCCATTCAGTCATCCCATCTATAAACCATCGTGACATAAAACTGATGGGCGTCGGTCTCTTCTCCTACTAGCAATCTGGGAGTGACTTTCGTCGCCAACAACATGTATCTGAAAATGTAGAAAAAAATGAATAAAAGTTTGTTAACTGAAGATCCAATATTGAAAGAGTTCCAGGATGTGTTTCAGGAAGAAATTCCAAGATTACCTCCTAAACGAGACATAGATTTCATCATAGACTTAATACTCGGATCCTCACCGATGTCTAAGGCCCCATACCGAATGAGTACTCCAGAATCAACTAAAATTAAGATGCAACTTCAAGAGATGATGTATAAGCAGTATATTATATCTAGTGTGTCTCCATGGGGAGCACCAATCTTGTTTGTTAAAAATAAAGATGGAACTTTCATATTGTGTATTGATTACATACAACTTAACAAGATGACAATAAAAAATAAGTATCATTTTCCTTGCATTGATGACTTGCTTGATCAAATCGAATGAGCTAATATTTTCTCTAAGATAAATTTGCAGTCATGCTATCATCAAGTTAGAATTAAAGAATAAGACATTCATAAAACTGTTTTTCGAACTAGATATGGACACTATGAATTTGTAGTGGTACCTTTCGGTTTAACAAACACACCTGCTACATTTATGTGTTTTATGAACAACATGTTGAGAAAGTATCTAGACAGGTTTTTAATCGTGTTCATAGATGACAAATTGATTTATTCAAAAACCAAACAGGAACATCACGAACACCTAAGAATGGTTTTGCAAACACTTAGGGAGCATCAACTATACGCAAAGTTCAATAAATGTGAATTTTATCAGGATAAAGTACAATATTTAGGACATGTAATTTCAGGAGAAGGGATTTCATTCGACCCGGAAAAGGTCAAATCCATTCTGGACTAGCTAATGCCAAAAGGATGTGTCAAATGTTCGATCTTTCATGGGCATCACAGGGTATTACCATAGGTTTATAAAAAAAAATTCAAAACTTTCCTATCCAATGACGTCTTGCAGAAAAAAGGAATCAGATTAAAATTGACTGAAAAAAGGAATCAGATTCAAAAAGTTTAATAAATGAAAGGCTAAAACAATTGATAACAACAACACCTATCTTGAAGATCACAAGCTCACATAAGGACTTTGTGGTCTGTATCGATGCTTCATTAGAATATTATGAGGTGTATTGTTACAACATGACTATTTGGTTTCTTATGAACCATGGAAGCTGAAACCTCACGAAAATAACTATGCAACACATGATTTGGAATTAATTACTGTTGTGCATGCTTTAAAAATGTGGTGACAGTACTTGTTGGGAAGAATTTTTTTGTTAAAAGCTGATAATATTAGTCTTAAGTATTTTTCAATCAACATAACTTAAATGCAAGACAAACAAGATGCTTAACTTTCCTAAGTGAGTATGATTTTGAGATAAAACATATTAAAGGAAAGGAAAAAAAGATAGCAGATGCACTCAATAGAAAACTACATGCAGTTTTCAACAGTAACATATAAACTGATCTAAAGTAAAGAATTAAAACAACAACATAAAACAATGAAATTTATAGGAAATTACAAGAAAAAATTTAGAATAATAAATCAAATGAGGAAGAATCAAAATCCAACTGCAATAAATAAGGTCTAATACAGTACACATACATAATTTATATTCCAAATAATTCAGAATTGAAAATTTTGATACTAGTTGAAGTACATAAGAAACATTATTCAGGTCACTCAGATTACCAAAAAAACATAACTACTTTAAAGAAATAATATTTTTGGCTAGGGATGAAAACATAAGTGGTTGAATATCTTGCTACTAGGTGTCTTGAGTGTCAGCAAGTTAAAGCTGAGCACCCTCACCTAGATAGATTGTTGCAACCAATACCCATTCCTAAGTGGAAATGAGAAGTGATTAGCATGGATTTCATTATAGGACTACCTACAACTAAGAAACAAAATGACCCTATAAAGGTAGTAGAAGACGAAATAACTAAAGTTTCACACTTTATCCCAATAAAATCAACTCAGAAAGCTATAAATATTGCAAAAATATGTTTTCCTACTTTATTTATATATAATATTGAATGGTTAATAGTTACAATAGAGAATAATTATAAAAAATTGCAGTAATGAATATTTTCAAAATAAATAGTTCTGTGTTCGCTCTATTGGTTCTATTGCAACAAGAAAATATCTATAGCAAGTCTTGATATGATTACATAAATATATTTTTGTATTATTATTATTATGGTTTTACCATAGTAAGAAATAATTGTCGTATGTATGGTCTTAACTATTAGAGATACTTTTGTATTAATATTGTTGGTTTATTTACAACTAGAAATATTTATTTACCATAAGTATGTTATTTACTTTTAAAGGAGTTATTATTTACAAATCTTTCTTTAATAAGAATAAAGTAGTTGTAGTATATACATGTTGGAAATGCAAAATATTATTTCCTTTTATGAAAACTGTAAAAAAGAAGTGTAGTATTCCATTGATTGATACATCAAAGAATAACAGACTTATATGCATTTAATATATTTTTCTATGTATGGATATCATTCATAGAATCCAATGTGAACAAAGAATAGAATGGGTTTATCTCAAATATAAACAAATCTTCCTTATTTACAGTAGGTATAAGATATATAAAACTATAAACTAGAAATGCACAATCACAACCAAAGTATGGTGTCAAGCCAATAGACCAAATCAAAATTATTGCTATGAATATTATGTACACTTTACAAACAAGTATTATAAATATTTTATAGAGCAATTAAATACCAAGAAAACACAAGGGTTTATCAGAATTTCAACTTGAAAAGATTCTATGGTTTTTGTTTTGAAACCCTGGAGCCAATTACAAGGATATTGGCCATTAGTTAACAAAGATAAATTAAAACAAAAAATATTTTTAACTGAAACCCTCGCTCCATCACTAGGGTCGAGGAGAATAGTTCTTAACATTGTTCATATAATAACCATAACCCATAAAACATTTATATGAGATAGGTATCTCATTACCAAGCTACAATCGTATTGGTGCTTACCTCATAAAAACAAAATATTAATTAAAAAATATATATCATATATTATCGTGATAGACTCAGAAAGTTTGAATGAAGAGTTTTACATCGCTTTTCAAAACCTAAACGCATGATAAAACTAACTATGAGTTTGATCCTGGAAGGAGACGACTTAGAGTCGAACCCATCATCTTTTCCATAGAGTACACATAGTGGGTTGTAAAATAAAAGAGTACCTGCTAATGACCTCTCGAACCCAAGTTCGCCTTAGGGTCACAAAGAACCCTGTATAGGAGAAAGAATAACGATAGAACTCTCACCAAATTTTTTAAATGAAAACAAAATCAATTAAATGTCTAAAAGGTGAACAAATTCTCACCTTAGAGCTTGACCATCTAATATACAACTTGACAAAGGCATTGTTTATCTTGTTGTACAGAGAAAAACTGTAATGCAATCACAAGGATAAGTTTAATAGGATTATTGAGCAAAAGATCTATAATAGTTCCGATACGAATCACTGTCTAAATCAGATTGCTTTAATGGAGAGAAAGTGTAAAACCTGAGGTATTGTTAATGAGATGTAAACTATAGCCTAAGGTGTTTACCATAAATGAAAATTTGGATAGTCCATTAGTTGTTGTTTTGGTGTAATTCGACACCTCCAAATCTTAACGAATCTCCATGTAAACCATTACCATTAGCTTCAAGTACAAATCTGCATGTAAACCTTAGTCTAGTGATGGTAACGTTGTTTGCAAGCGATCATAACAAAAGCAATGAAACCCTTGAAGAAGAAAACCAGAGCATGAAGGCTTTATGGTTTCACCATTAGCATTTGAAAAACAATGAATTGCAACAATGCTGGGGTAACATGCCTCATTTTATAAATTTTTAACATTTAATTAAAATTAATATAAGAAAAATTAAATTAATGTAAATCCATTTTAAAAAACAAATACATTTTAAAATGTTGAATATTTAATTAAAAATAATAATTTATGAAAAAACTAAATTAACATAACTCCATTTTAATTAAAAACCTTAAAATGAATAATCACATCTGCTCTCACTTAGCATCTCCTACATTACATGCCATGTTCATAGATTTTTTTATTTTTATTTTGTTGTAATCTAGTTTCTATATTTCTATTATGCACAAAATATTGTAGTCTAAGTACCTTCAGGTTTGCCATGCAGAAACCAAACCCATGTCACAAAACATACCCAGGATGTCACAAAACATATTAATAAGTTGTGTTCCACTTTCAATAAATGATTTTGAGCCTATACTATTGTTACTTTTCCATTTCGTTGACCTGCAAGTTCCATTTTTGTCATTCCTATTGTTCCTTGTTTCACTGAGGCCTTGAATACAATGTGGAAGACGTACCTACCTAGAGCCTCAAATTTCTAGTCGGGTAGTTCACTCTGCGTTCACAAGAATTCTAAGTTCTAGTTGTCTCATAACTACTTTCACAAGAGTTCTTAGTTCTAGGTGCCTCATAATTTGATGTTGCAGTGTGCTTTGTCCTTAATAATTTGTGTCACTAGAGCCTTGATTGTCTAGAGAAGCTCAGTCATTTTATACAGTTTGGTGTCCTAAAGTTTTTATACCAGGGTCCTCCATGCATCCAACAAACTCATCCTCAATTTGTTCTTTGCTTATGACATTCTTTCCTCAATTTGTTCTTTTCTTATGGCATTCTTTCTCTGAATGATGATGACCTATAAAATGTCTATGACTTCTTGAGTTTATCAAGTGAAATTGGACCGCATTGGAGTGAATGGAAATGGACCTAAGTGCCCTAGTTTCCATGATGATTTTCGACTGCTCCATGAAATTGTGCTCATTAAATTGTTGACTTACCTCCAGACAATATAAGCTAGTAGTGAAGCCTTATACCCTCCCTACTCCTCCACTTGATCTTGGCGAGGTCCTTTTCCTCTAAGTGAGGTGCATCACATTCTTTGATGCTGCCACTCCATATAGGAAACCCATGTCCATAGATTTCAATTTTATAGTTTTCTCAATATTTCACCACAAGTGAAAAGAAAATTAGACTAGAGTACCAACTATTATACACCAACCACTTTAAGAAATATATTTAAAAATTTAAATTGAGTTGGAAAACCTATATTTAGACTAGAGTACCAACTTTTCTACACCAACCACTTTAAGAAATATATTTAAAAATTTAAATTGAGTTGGCAAACCTGTATGCTGTAGAAAATCCCCCATTGCGTTTTCTTGCATTCATTCAACAATTGGGTTAATCATCTTAAAAATTAAATATAACATTCTTCGTTTTATATCCCACAACATATGAATACTGATCATTATGATAGATTTTATCTATTATGCAAAATATATCTTCCCAATGAGTTCCACAACATATCCAATCTTCTAGTAGAACAATGATTTTATTAGCTAGTTTATTGGTAGAAACAATGGAATTGATACCATATGTTAAGACTGCATGTACTTACCCCTGGAAGTATAATTCCTCATACTTTTTAGCCCTGAGGGGTGCACACAAATATACTAGCTTTAAGTTGTAGCTTTGGATCGGTTCATATCTAAGATATATAACCAAAGCATCAACAAAGAAACACAATCTCTTTCATTAAATCATACTAATGATATATCTGAAAACAATATTTAGTTTAGCTACTACAATTTGGTTTTTATTTGTGCTTATGTTTGGCATTTTATCACTTGCAAAACAAAACAAAACATCCAATTTTTCCAATTACAAAAATAAGTATCCAAAATTACATGCCAACAATATTTTTTTCAATTACAAAAATTTAGTTATCTTATTAAAACATTAAATTGGAAATTAGAATGGAAATGAATGTAATGATTTATTTTTAGTATTTTGTATTACTATTATAATTGATTTTTTAAATTCTTTTAAGAACTAACTTTTTTTTATTAACCCTTTTTTTTCAAATTTAAAGTATGTGAAACATCTCCTTGCACAATAGTTGCACTTTTCTACTCCAGGTGAAAACAATCTTAGCAAGATAAGTTTCTCACCTTCACCTAGGTAAAATGGTTTTGTTGGATTATTCGGAATTGTGATGTGTGGACATTGTTCTCACTACCCACATTGACTCGGAGCAACCTAAAATATTTAAGGAAAACAATATGCATCTTACAACAATGCAATAAATTCTCTATAGGTTGTGATATACACCATTGGATTTAAAAACATTTAGATTTACCAGTGTATATCCCAACATATACAACATTTATTGCATTGTTGCGGGTTGAACATTGTTTGCCAAGATTTAATGTGAAAATAGTTGTGGAGACACAACTTGGGAAGGGATATAGTTCAATGTGAATGACTTAAGACTAGGTGACCTTAGGTACTTTGTGGGGCAATAAATGTAATTAATACTCGGTTTTGGTATGTTATGCTTCTAAAGTGAATTGGGGTTTTTAGCCCAAAGGGGTTGAGGGTGGGATAGGGTTATATTTGGTGAGTGACTTACATGATTTATTTCATATGATCTTAACTCTAATTTTACCCTAAACATATTTATGAATTCTAATTACTATCTTCAAGGGATTAAACAAGGTGGGAAAAGAGAGTTTATTTTGTTGTCCCTTGAGAGAAAAGAGTGTCGGAAAATCCTATTGAAAAGGGGGAAAACCTATTTTTCTACACAGTTGAGACCCTCTAAGTTATTGGGAAATGAATAAGTTGGTTTCATGTGATTATTGATAGTTTTTTATAGTGCAACAATTTTGAATAGGTGAATAGATGAGATAGGGAGTATCATATCCTTCAGTAGGTACACTATCTAGACTCCTAGCTTGGTTGAAGAGCTCCATTGATAGAGGTTCCACTTCATTGTGACCAAAGTGGGTAGAGTTCTTGTGAACATTGGAGCCTTGCAGGGAAGTGTTTTTACTGCAATAAGCCTCTTCACCAGTAAATTATATTATGGTCTTGTAGATACTATTGCACTATTTGACTTGTGGCTTCATGTTTGAGTGTGGATGTATATTAACTCTGGTTAGGTTTGTAGTTAAGTGTATCAAATTCTCCCTCATTAAGTTGAGGCCTTGCATGGGGAACATCACTAGTGTCTCTAATTTTGCATTGGTTGGAAGGAAAAGGCACCTTCAATGCATTTCCCTAAAATTGGTTTCTTAGAGTTAAAATTTGATTTGCAACAAAGGATCGTCTTTGTCAAAGAGTTGGAAAAGACAAGTAAACTAAACTATTATGGTATTTGTTTTCCAATGTGTGATAACTGTTACTTATGGTTATTGTTTAGGAACTATGTGACTTACATATCCCAATATAGTGCTTACACACCCTAAACCAATGTTATTAGAACTAGACTGATCATTGAATTTCTTAACCCAAAAATGTGAACCAGACCGGAACCGGATTAAAAAAAAAAAAAAAACGGACCAAAAAACCAATCAATCGAAAAATACATAAAATATTCATATTTTGAAAACACACACACATGTAAATCCATACAAATCCAAATCATTATACACAAATATGCAAAGTTTCTCATGTATATAGCAAGGGTGTGTATAACCAAAATAGCACCGAGTGCAATCCATATTTGAACCAAAATACATCAATAAAGAGGCTCTAAATGGCCTCTAGAGCCCAAAAATAATCATGAGCTACAACAAATAACTACATATCATCAAAATAATTTCCTATATTAGGATCCTCATCATTAATGTTACCCTCTAAGCATTAAAATAAGATAGAAAAAACTTAACATGCCTAATAAGTGATTTTACTTGAGTGAATGGTACATTTTTACTAGGGCCATGACATAAGAGTTCAACAATCAATGCCGCCAATATCTAGGTACATAGAAGGCTTGGTTCTCTTGATTAAATGCCAGTTCCATACTATCATACATGACAAAATCTAGTGGAAATGTTGCAATCCAACCAATCTTGAAATCCTTAAAAACTGTTAAGTTTGTTGAATTTTGAATGTGACCTAAAATTCTACTTTTTCCATATGAAGTCCAATTAGGTTGCAACCACTCTCAAACATCATGAAAAAATTAATTACCATATTACCATTAATTACTAGGTTTTAAAAGGCCCTAGGGTTAGGTATTACTCAACCCCTCCCTCAATTAGTATTTTTTTTTAAAGAAAATTGAAATCCATGAGTCCCTAGTCGTGAGGTACGAACCTACATAGAACTGATAGGTTTTGTACAAAATCAGTTGGTTCAATAATATTTACCCAATGGAGAATAAATATAGTCTCTGTACACCTAAAGAAATTCAGGAAATTACACTACCTATATGGCATACCCCTATAGGGTGTATTGTCTAGCATACAAGCTAGGTTATAACACCAACGTGACACATTGATGCCAGCGATACAACTACACTAACGTTATAGTTCATGTACAAGGGCATCATATCGCCATGCCAAAAAGGCATGATTGTACACCCTCGATGCATAAATCATCGTCGTCCAAGTTAATCCAATGCCTTAATTTTCTCGTGCAAATAAATCAACAATCGTAGAGACAACAATGTTATTTTGCTACTTTTATT
>ML838420.1:43994-55732 GCA_009831015.1 Picea engelmannii | reverse complement strand
TGAATACATTTTCTCTTTCATCCTTGGGTATACAAATATTTCCAAGATGATATAATAAGTTGGCATGCATATGATCATCCAACTGTTGATTTCCATGAGTTAAATCCATATATACATCTTTAAAATCATCATCCCTAGCATATTTCTCAACATAACTTTCATGAGATAAAGAATTATGATTTAATATTATAGATGCATTGATCACTAGTCTCGATAACAGGTATGCAACCTTATTATGGATACCCTTCTTGTACTTGATAACCAAATGATTTTTTTGTAAGAAACCCATCCACCTAAAATGTCGTGACTATTGTAGCTTGGTCTGTGATTGCAAATATTGTAATGGTTGATGATCTGTATGAACTATTGTCTCCTTTCCCTTTAAGTAATGATTCCATTTTTTAACACTTTGTACCAACACATACAATTCCTTGTCACATGTTGGATAGTTAATTACTACTTGAGTAAAAGTCTCAGAATGATAACATATAGGTTTATCTTCCTGCATCAAGACTGCTCCCATGGCATATCCACTTGCATCAATTTGAATCTCAAATGAATGTTGTAGATCTGGAAGAGCCAAAACTAGTGCAATGCTTATCTTTCCCTCCAATGTCTTGAAAGATTTATGCTTCTTTCCTCCCCATTGAAAGACATGTTTCATACTTTTTAATGCATGCAAAGGAGCTTCTATAAAAGAGAAGTTAGCAATGAATTTCCTACAGTATTGTACTTCTCCTAAGAAGCTCTTGAATTTCGTGGAAGTATATGGCTTGGACCAATTTACAATAACTTCCACCTTTGAACGGTCTAGCTTTAGCTGACCATTCCCTACAATGTGACCCAAATATACCAGAGAAGTTTTTCCAAACTCACATTTAGACATATTTATATACAACTTATCCTTATTCAAAAGTTCAAAAACTATTTTGACATGCATCATATGATCTTCCCATGTTTGACTAAAGATCAAAATATCATCTAAGTAGACAATGACCAAATCGTATATAAAAGGCATGAACACATAGTTTATTACCCTCATAAATTTCACAAGCACATTGCATAAATCAAATGGCATAAACAACCATTCAAACAATCCATGCTTTGTCTTGAAAACAATTTTCCATAAATCACTTTCTACAATTATGATCTGATGATAACCACTTCTCAAGTCTAGCTTAGTGAAATAAACAACATTCCTTAACTAATCCAATAAATAATCAATTATATGAAGAGGGTATATTTTAGTTACCGTGATCTTGTTCAATTCTAGAAATTCAATACTCATCCTTCACACACCGTCTTTCTTTGGAACTAATACAATAGGTGATCCACATGGAGAGGAACTTGGTCTGGTGATTCATTTATCAGGAAAGTATTGAACTTTATTCTTTATCTCTAAATTCTCTATCACTAATGACCTATACATACCAATGTTAGGAAGAGAATCATCTTGCTGTAAATAAATCTCATGTTCAACCTCCCTCTTAGGAGGCAAGCCCATAGATTCCTGAAATAACTCATCATAATTAGAAATGATTTTTGCCAATTCTTGTTTATGATATGGATCACATCTTGCTAAAGAATTAGATATATCTATTTCCTTTTGTTTCACCACCATGAGAACAAAGGATTTAATTTCATTTAAGAGTCTCTTCATTTTTCATGTGCTCACTAAAGAATCATTAGTTTTGATATGATGAGCTCTGACAATATAATCAATCTCATTCTTGAAAAGATGATATTTTTTCTTTTCACGATAAAATATTTCTTTCCTGACAAATAGATATGGACTCCCCAATACAATGTCACAAATGTCAAGAGGAAAAACATCTAATTTGACATCATCGAATAACTTATATGTAATTTCAAATCTGATCTTACACTACTTCGTCACCTGCAACTTAGCATCATCACACACCCAACCTAATGGATATGGTTTTCTATGAGGTGTTGTCTTTAAACCCAACTTCCTAACAATTGTTTTAGATATTAAGTTAACTTGAGATCCACTATCAAATAAAGTATCTATCTTTTTCTTCTTTACTACTACTCTGATATGAAAAATATCACTTCATTTCTTTTAATCAAGAACACTTTCCAATTTAGCAAATTGAACTGAAGAATTAGATTTAGTAATCGATATAACTTTGCTTCATATTGCCATGATCTTAGATTCATCTCCTGAATATGATCCCAGATCTTGTTGAACTGATGCAACAATATTTTGTTTCCCCTTATATTATAACTTCTTTGGTTATAACTCTGGATGTAGTTTCCAACACCGTGCTTCCTCATGCCCCTTTCTTTTGTTGTGAGAACATGTATGTTTCTCTTCATCTTTCTTCCCTGTAGCTGATTTCTTACTCTTCCATTTTCCTTTCGATTTCTTCTCGAACTTATGTGGCTTCTTATCCTCGATCACACGCTTTCCCTTGATAGCTTCCAAATGAGTATCTTGTACTGACACTTCATCAATGTTAGTAGTATTAAACATCAATATAGTGTGTCGAAGATATGAATGCATACCACCAATATACTTCAAAATAGTTTCATGAGTATATAACAAAATTCCTAAGGATATTGATTTCTTCTTAAATTATTGTGTATATACTTGAGAATTTTGTCTTTTCCTTAACTTATGTGTTGCCATTATATAATTTCATTTTTCACATAATCCAATGGATAAAATTGTTTTCTTATTGCAACAATAAATTCATCCCAAGAAGAAATTCCTTTACCCTGTTGAACAAGATCAACTTGTGTCTTACTCTCCCACCATATCAAGGTTGTGTCACCCAGTTGGAGAGTATATAGTTGTATCTTTGCATTTTCATATATGATATTTTGTACCCTACAATATACTTCAATTTGTTTGATCCAGTTGTCCAACTTCTCTACGTTCAATTCTCCATCATAAATTGGCAGTTCAAACTTTACATCTAATTTCAATAAAGGAAAATCACGATGATGTGATGACTTATTAGAGGGATTATTCTTATGTGAATAATGTACACTTGCATATGAGGATGATTATGAAGAGGGTTTGAAGGTCCACCACCTTCACCTCCTCCTTCAACTTTTATTGAAGATTCTTTATCCCTGGTCTTATGGACTTTTTGATATAAATCATCTATTATTTCCCGCCTTGAGAAAAGTGTAGCCATAATTTCCTCAAGTATCATGGGAGGATATTCTCATTCGTTTCCTTTAGAAACCATGTCTCTCTTCCGAAATTTGCTTTGAATCTCTGACTTATAACTTGCAAGCTTTCCTTTACCAATCTTGAATATTGATCTTGTAAGCATTCACTTGCAAACAATTGTCAAAAACCAGCTCTGATACCAACTTGATCCGAAAAATACTTAGATGATAATTATTCTTTAATACACATAAACATCTAACTTGATCTCGAAATAGTAATGATCGTTTGACTGATTTCATAATACATGTGAATTCATTTATCTACCCAAACCCATTTTAATGGTAAATAACTTGCAATAACTGAGTGAAAATTGAACAACAATATTGAAATCACATACACAAGTTTGTTAACAGAGTTCACTCAATTTATGCTATGTCTTTGGGTACGATTCCAATCGAGACCACTTTATTAATGCTCAAATGCTTGGTTTTTTACAATGACCTTTTTACTTGTTTCTCAAACTCAGAAACAAAGTGAACCATTGAATTCCTCTAGAAATTCTGAGAAAAATGATTATAAACTTCATATATTTCCGTTAAGGAACCCTTTGGCATGCATTATGATGCAATCCCAAAGTCTATATACACTTGGAAATAACTTCGAGACACAAATACATACT
Source organism: Picea engelmannii (assembly GCA_009831015.1). NCBI lineage: Eukaryota > Viridiplantae > Streptophyta > Pinopsida > Pinales > Pinaceae > Picea > Picea engelmannii. The sequence goes on along the minus strand of ML838420.1, from coordinate 51,908 downwards.
CTAATGTGATGGTGCATTAGGTTTTGTGTGCATTAAATAGGGTGTGGGCCTCCAATTCCCATCCAAATCCGATGCATCCATTTAAATGTTATTTGTTGGTTTGGTTGTAACAACACAATCATATGGTAAAATGGTTGGTGCATTATATGTTAAGTCATGGGTTATGTATGGTGGGAGGTTTGAGGTTCAAGGCCCACAGACTTTGTTTTGGCATATTACAATTATATATGTCAATAAATATATTGATATCCACCCGAGTATTCAATGAACCGTTAGCTTGTTTGGTTATGGCATGTTTTTAAGTCGTTAACTTGGTGCTAGGAGGTCTAAGGTTCGATTCCTTCCGAACCCAACCATTTTGATCCTAGGTCAACTTGACCTTCTCGAAGGTGCCACTTGGCACCATATGATTGGTCCACATGTGTAATACCCTTGCTTCCCCCAGTTTGTAAATATCACTATAACTGACCAAAAGACTGTGGCAGACTAGATATGTGTGAATGTTGGATTTAATGAACCTTTTGTTATAAAAGGTCAATGTATGTATTTTTTGTTATTAATAGAAAATGGACAGTGTTCCATAACTGCTGAAAGGGAGGTTTTCCAAGATAGACCGTGGCATTATGAGAGATATTTTGAGGGGAACCATAAATGGTTGAGATGACCCCCATCAAACCAGTACCTTACTGGATTTAATGACTCAGACCTAGAACAGTGCTCTGACCCAAAAATGAATTACCAATCAGAATGGTAGTTGTAATAGTCCTCTTCAAGAGTTAGTGATGAGATGAGGCAGAGTACCCATATGCAAGACTTATAGACCTGACCGCGAGTTGGGGATTTGGACCCACACAACCTTGTTGAGGAAGAAAAAAAAAAAGGTAATTTTTGGGAAGAGGCAGATCTGCGAGGAGCAGAGTCGAAAGACCAATATCAAGAAGCGAAATGAGCACTTTCATATGGTTCGAGGAAGAACTGAGAAATAAGCTTGTTTTGGGTGCAAGAAGCTCCTAGTATTGTTTTCAGTCCAAGGTGATAAATGAGGCTGACAAGTGACTATGGAAGTAATCATGCAGACCTCCTTGCTTGGTACAGAGAAAACCGATTGCCAATATCTCGTGGGAGGAGGAGAGTAATCTCCATCCTTGACTATCACAGAGCAAGAACAAAGAGTCTCTTTCATAGTATCATGGTTTAGCTCAGGGGTGGCCATCGGTAAATCCATTCAGGAGTGGTTGTGCCTATGGTTGGGTGGAAACAAGCACCCCTTTCAATAGTCTCTTCGTGATTCTCATTTTCTGATAAGTATTTTCATACTTTGTGTATTGAAATGGAAATGATGATTGAATATATTTATATGTCTATGAATGAGTTATGTATTGAATTATTAAGGTATAAATATGCATGGTCTCTCTGTGAACCCATGCTTTTGAATGGTATTATGTTTATCTCATCTTAGTATCTAGAGAGTTATGGGACACAAGTCTGCAAGAGATTCGGGGTAGGATTAACTTGATTTCTTAAGTCCTTCTGACCTCTCGAATCTACCTTTGTGGGAATACCAAGTTCAAACTCTATGGAAGGAGGGAGCCTCCTTCAGACCTTTCACCCATGTGACGGAGGGCTCATTTCCATGTCTTTAACCAATTCATGGCTAAGATATTAGTGCGTAACCCATGAGAATTTTTGGAGGACCCATATGACCAAGGTCTGTGAACCCTGCACTAGGCCCGAAAGGAGCTAATCCTTTTTGGCTTCGGAACTCCAGGAGTTTGGATCTCTGGAATGTTACAACCTTACCACTTGTAAATCGATCAAAGGAAAATGGTTGTTGCGCTTATCCATGAGGTTGAACGATGCCTAACAGTTTCCCTAACCATGGTAGATAGATATGTCCCATTGTTAAACCCTAACCCATTTACCAATCGTGAAGTAATGCAATCCATAGATCTGATGGTATTCAGGAGTCCCCTTGGTCGTTGGATCTACGTCAAGGTAAGTCTGGAGAAGTCCTACTTTGGGAGAACCAAGATGTTATAGCACCAAACTCCCTAAACGCCAGAGTGACAAAGTGATGATAGTCGTGTATCTGGGGAGTTCATTGAGAACCCCTCTTACCTTCCCAATCAACCAGTGGAGGGGCTCACGTATAGTACTTCGGTGAAGTATTTCTTCGGGAGAGAAAAGCGGCCATAATGTTGAAACCCCCAAAGGTCGAAGCTGTGAAGTGATGAGGACCATAGATCTAGGGACCCTTCAATATCTCTCTAAATTGTTAGATCTAGACCATGGTTAGCCCGACACTGACCACTCCGAGAGCGAGGAGGACGTCACACCACGAATCCCCCGAACGTCAAAGTTACAAAGTAATGGAGGTCATAGATCCAGGGGTTAAGTGGACACACCTTGACCGTGAGATTGAAGGGTTTGGAAGGCTATCAGTTTGGGGTGATGTGGTACGTTGATGTCACCCAGGGTGGCATGGACCCATGTTTGACGTGCCATGTGTCACCTGGATTCATACGTTTCACATACCCTATGTTCCCATTAAAATGTGACATGTGTCACCCACTATAGGGGCCACACGTCATCTATTCCTTGCCACGTGTCATCCCTAGTACTTTATTACATGGTCCATTTGGTGGGTGGAGTGCTCAGGACCCATCTATTCTTACCTCTATGTCTAGTACGTTACCATGTGCGAGGGTGGACCCTTTAGGAGTTCGGGACTTAGGGACTCTAGATGTTTGGGATGCAGTGTTGTGGGTAAGTTGAAAGGACCGAAAGTCGGAGCCACATGGAGGGATTTCGGGCTCCTTCAGTAGTTTGAGAATTCGAGACTCTGGAGGACATGCATGCAGGAAGGAAAAATGGGTGTTTAGCGCCAAAGCACTGAACATCGAACTCCCCTCTAGCATGTGTGTTAAATAAGGATAAAGACCCACCGTTGGATTGGATGATGGATGGAATTTCCCCATGGATGTAGGAACTTGGGGGATGGTATGAATGAGGTGGACCCACATGGGCCCCACATGTCCCATGACTGATAACACCTGAAGAACTTCGGGAGGCTTTAAATTGCAATTCAGAGCTCGGTTTTGAGTCTGGTAGAAGTTGCTAGGAAGATACAGATGAGTAGAAGAGGATGGAGACATCAGAGAGATGATTTGAGACGATTAAAGTAAGAGAAATTTTGATGCCCCATCCCTATAAAGGGTACTTAGGGGTTGAGTCTGTTACAAATTGGTATCAGAGCGAGTTTACAACACTTGACCTGATTGGGCTCATGAACGAGCCGCATAAAAATATTGTTTGAAGACTTTTAGGGGTGACACCCTCTCTTACCCCTTCCCTAAGAATCTTATTTAAACCTCTACTAAAGAGAGGAATGAAACTTTATGTTGTTGTTGTATGTTTTGTAAAGTATGAACTGTGTGTTGTTCATAAAACTAGTGGATCATTAACTAACGATTTTTTTTTTATCAACAATCAAGCAGTCAGTGGACCACAGAAAAAATACAACATAAAGGATGGTGACACACCATGAATTGGGGGAAACCTCCCACACTAGAGAGGAAGAATCTGATGAGAGGAGGGCGGTGGAAACCCCTCCATATTTGGATGAAACCGTAATAACCCTCGTGGCAGAATTACAAAGTTGTAAGGCTGACAATGAAAGACTGATAAAGAGAAGGAAAAGCAAACTGAAATTAATGCAGTCTTGCTGCAAATCTTATCATATATACAAAGGCAATTGCAACATGGACCATCAGCTAGTCATGTGGACATACATAATATTAAGAAAACTCCAAGTCCACGTGAGATACGAAAGCATGGCCCTGAAAGTGGCGACACAAGGAGAAGCACCTCAAAGAAGTCCCAACATGGAGCCAAGAGACACTCATCAGAAGAATCCTCTGGTGAGGAAAGTGACAACTCCAAGGAATCTTCTAGTAGAAAAACTATCTCACATTCCGAGAGGAGAGTAAATAAGAGGAAACATTCCAAGAGCCATGACCCTAAAGAGTTCAAGAAATAAAAAAAACCCACTTTCAATGGATAAATTAAGAAAGGGGGAGAAGCATAAGTTTGGTTTCTTGGCTTGAAGAAGTACTTCAGATTCCATCACTACCTTGAAAATTTAAAGGTTCAAATAGACATTTTTAACCTGAATGGAAAGGCCTCCATTTGGTGGGAGGACTTTAGGAATGCCAAAGGAATCCATGAGAAGGAATTGTCATGGAAACAAATTGACAAATACTTCAAGAAGAAGTGTCTGTCAGAGAAATACTTTGATGGGAAGACCAAGGAATCCTATGAACTCAAGTTGGGACAACTCACAATAGATGAATATATCAACTAATTTCTTGAGTTGATAAGGTATGTACCCTACATAAAGGATGAAAAGGTAAATATGCAACGGTTTATTAGTGGAATTCCTCAGTCCTTCCAGGACAGAATTGAATTTGATGAACCAAAGACCTTAGAAGACACTATCCAGAAGGAAATATATTCTATGAGCAATTCAAAAACAAGACAAAACCTCACGAGGACTAGAAGAAGAAAAGTACTTCAAGATTTAAGAATAAGGGGTTTAAACCCTCAAGATTTAAGATCTATGGGAAAGGTTCTAAGATGAGACTTCCTACTAAAAGTGTATATCAACAAATTTTTCTTATCGAAGTCGAAATAAACCCTTTGGATAAGCCTCAGGTAAGACTGATAACCCAAAGAGAGAACCCTTAAAATGTTGGGGTTATGGATAAGAACATATGTTGAGGGACTGCCCATATAGGAAACAAAACAATATGAGGGTCTACAACGTCTAAGAGGCTACCACATTCAATGGTGTGTATAGGAGCTTGCCACAAATCTATGAAGCCTTGGATAATAGACAAGCTGACCACCAAGCTTCAGTGGTGGAGATGGAAGGTATGATTTGCCAACCATCTAGTTTTCATTAATTGACCCTAGTTCTAATTTGAGTTATGTTGCTCCTCAAACTGTTGATAAATGTAGTTTACAACAAGTTAAACATGCTAAATCATGGATGGTACAAATAGCCACTGGAACCAAAATAAAGGTAGCATAGGTCATACCAACATGCCAATTCATTATGAATGGATTACCAACCCAAGCAACCCTAAACATGCTCCCTTTAGGATCTTATGACCTGCTGATTGGCATGGACTGGTTGTCTGCCCATAAAACCAAGTTGGACTATTACAATAAAACTATGGAGTGTGAATATGAAGGAGGGAGAAACATAACCCTGAAGAGGATTCAAAATCCTGTCTCAGTGAGACAAATATCGGCCCTTCAAATAAAGAAATATTGTAGAAAAGGATAGCCTTTGTATGCAATACAAGTGTTGGAATCCATTGAGAAAAAAAACCAATATTAAAATACCATCCCATATTAAGAGAGTATAAATATGTGTTCCCATAAGAAGTACCAGGTCTACCTCCAAGAAGAGATATTGACTTTTCAATAGAACTTGCACCAAGAGTGGTGCCCGTGTCTAGAACACCCTATAGAATGAGTACACCAGAGCTAGTTGAGCTCAAACTACAACTAAAGGAAATGATGGAAAAGTCTAGATTCATCCTAGTGTGTCTCCACGGGGATAACCAACATTGTTTGTGAAAAATAACGATGTCAATCTCAGGTTGTGCATAGACTATAGACAACTCAATAAGATGACCATTAAGAATAAGTATCCCTTGCCAAGGATCGATGACTTTTTTGACCAATTAAGGGGTGATACAATTTTCTCCAAGATTCACTTGAGGTATGTATACCATTAGGTCCAAATTAAGGATGAAGAAATCCACAAAAAAAAGATTAGGACAAGATATGGTCACTGTGAATTCGTGGTGGTGCCATTTGGGCTAACCAATGCACCAACCAATTTTATGTTCTTAATGAATAATGTACTCAATAAATTCTTAGACAGATTTGTATTGGTTTTCATTTATGATATCCTAATCTATTATAAGAATAGGAAGGGGTATGAAGAACATCTCAAACTAGTGCTTCAAGTGCTAAGAAAACATCAACTCTATGCTAAGTTTAGTAAGTGTGACTTTTTCAAGAAACAAGTCCATTACTTAGGCCATGTTATTTTTGAAGAAGGAGTGGCAGTTGATCCTGACAAGATCAAAACCATTATGGATTGACCTACCCCAAAGGATGTATCTGATATCAAATCCTTTATGGGCCTCGCATGATAGTATAGGAGGTTCATTAAGGGATTTTCCAAGATTGGTTGCCCAATCACCTCCATTCAGAAAAAGGGAGTTAAATTCATTTGGACATTAGAATGTGAAGAGAGATTCCAAGAGATGAAATACCTTCTAACCAATTCAACTGTGTTGAAGATTGTAGACCTAGACAAGGACTTCCTTGTGTGTGCATATTCCTACAAGGAAGGACTTAGAGGAGTCCTTATGCAAGAAGGACATGTAATTTGCTACGAATCCATAAAATTGAATGAGCAAGAAATCAATTATGTGACCCACGATCTAGAATTGGCCGCCATAGTACATGCTTTAAAAATGTGGAGGCATTACCTCCTAGGTAGGAGATTTGTGCTTATGACAGACCATAGTGGGTTGAGATATCTATTCGATCAACCAAAACTCAATGCTAGACAATCTATATGGATGACTCTCCTTAGTGATTTTTATTTTGAAATCAAACATATCAAAGGAAAAGAAAATAGGGTGATTGATTCCCTTAGAAGAAGTATGAAAGTGATTCACTTGGAAACTATGAGCACCTGTGAAATTGACGTTAAGGAGAGAGTAAAAAATGCACAAGAAATAGATGCATTTTTCAAGACTATGAAATCATACTTAGATCAAGATCCCACGAGGCTTAAGTATGAAGGGTATCAATTGTAGAATGATGGCCTGCGAACTTACAAAGGTAGGTTGTATATTCCAAATTGTGACGACTTGAAGAGGTCCATAATGGATGAACTACACAAAATACCATATACTGGTCATCCTGGTTATCACTGATCAGAAGATGATCACAACCACTAGGAAACTATTATATTGGATCGGACTGAAAAAAGACATAGCTTATTACTTAGCCAAATGTGTATAATATCAGTAGGTTAAGGCAGAGGAAAAAGACATAGAAAGGTTTTTGTGGCCCTTGCCAATCCCAGAATGGAAATGGGAAACCATCTCCATGGATTTCATCACAGGGTTACCAAAATCAACCAAATAGAATGATGTCATCATGGTAGTGGTGGAAAAACTGAGCAAGGTTGCTCACTTCTGTAATGTCCCCCACCTCTTAGAGAGGTGATGAGGAGACTCAGTGGCCTGGGCACCCCCACTAGGTCATAGTCTCACACTGAGGGGGGGAAAGTCAAGAAGTTAAAAGTTATATTTTAAAGTTGACTTAAGAAAGGAAAAGGATAAAGGAGTAAAAGATAACTCAACAGAAGAATAGAAGATTAACCCTGGGAGTTAACCTAACTCAACAAAGAATTAGAAGGAAAAGTATAAGTAAGAGGTTGGGGCGCACCTATTACTCATTCTAGTTTTGGATTAGCATTTGCTATCGCTCTTGAGCATTCAATTTGGGGGTTTTGCTGTACAAACCCTTGTGAGCAACTCAGTGGTGAAATATCCACTCACCTTGTTCCGCAGCTTGGTCTTGGGGATGAAAGATTCATCCACACCATTCTAGTCTCATCTCATCTCCATATAGCGCTTCAGAAGGTAGCAAGCCATATTTTTCTTGTGTTTCCAGCAAGGGTGCACCATCATCTAGAGGGAGGTTCGATCCAGCTTATCCTGAGGGCCTGGGGCCATTCCGACAGTTGGGTTTTGTTTGCAGGGGCAGGACCATCAGTTTGAGGGATTTTCTGGAGGGTTATCATCATTCTACATTTGT